>JARPMJ010001866.1:117500-132500 GCA_033366665.1 Phoxinus dragarum | reverse complement strand
AGCTCTTAATCTCTACACTGAGGAGGAAACCCAACACAACTGTGAGGAGACGGAGACAAACATGATGATGTGTTTCTGCTCAGCAACACTGGACATCAACACACACACACACACACACGCTAATAACTCTTCATAACAGTTATAGCTAATGCCGTATTAGACGGACTGTCAGACAGATCGTACACTACTGAACAGGAGAATGTGAGCTCTGTTCTCAGCGCCGTCACAATAAAAGTCTCCACAACAAGCGAGTCTCACGTCACTCAGAGTTCCTGCCGGCGCTCGAGCGCAACCAGTAAAACCTTCCTAGAGGAACCATCAGTTCTCTGGGAACACTGGTGAGATCCTAGAACTATCCCTATAACTCACCTCGGCAGGCCCGGATGCTACAGAAGCGGTTCTCCAGGTTTCCGCCGAGGATGTCGGGACACCAGGACCCGTTGAGGCCCGGCGCGAGGAAGGTTCTGACCCGCTGCTGTTGCCCGACGCCACAGGATCGAGAGCAGGAGCTCCACTCGCCCCACTTCATCCAGGAGCAGTTCCTGAACACACACTCGGGGTCCCGACACACACCTCCATCTGACACACAGAACACACACACCCACACCGTCAAAACCGGGCCGCAAGCAAACATGTAGACATGAGCAAACGGGTGAAAAAGTCCATTTATACAGCGCTTTTAACAATATACCGGTTGTTTCAAAGCCTTACAGTGATGATAAGAAATGAAAGTAACAAAGATTATTTTTGGCAGTACAGCAGCTCTAGAAGAAAGTCATTGTCGAGTTTAAGTTTTTGATTGATTAATTTCTGTTGTAAAAATCATTAGTGATTAACTTCTCTTAGACGACACGGTTATCAACCGAACAAACAGAAAACTTTTAAAGTGAAGTTTTTGAAAACGAGTTTTATAAGCGATACCGTTATCATCTCCGTGAAAACTTCAAAACGTGAATCTGTGAAACGGTGACGGTCAGTAGGCACGTGTGTATGAAGAGAGAGAGATGTACCGGGACACTGAGGCAGATTGCACACTGTCTCCTGTCGCCTCTCTCCAGCGCAGCGCTCATGAACACACTCTCTCCTGCGGGACTTCAGCGCCGGAGACGCCGGATCGCTGCAGCTTCGGGAACACGGGCTCCACGCGGTCCACTGGGACAATCCAGCGTCCTCATCTGGAGACACAGAAGAATATTATTAGAAGATTTGATATATACTGTACGGGGTGTGACAAGATCTTGTGCAAAATGTTGTTCGGCGTGATTTCAATACAAAAAGTTTACACAGTGTATATATAATTATTATTTCACTAAATAAATAAATACATTTGCATTTAAGCAGTTACCTGGTAAAGATGGTTCCTCCGTCGGAACGGTCACCGCTGCAAAGACAATAAAGAACGGAATTACTATGAAGTGATAAATAACAGTAGAGCATGAGTAATATAATCATGCATATTTCTAGCAATAACATATTTGAGTATTTGTGTCATGTACGTGGGCAGTCGGGTGTCTGGCAGTATGCGGTGTCCATCAGGGGCCCGTCACAGTCCCGGCCCCCATGAGCAGGACTGGGCCGGTTACAGACCCTGCTGCGAGTCTTCTGGCCGAGACCCCCACAGCTGAGAGAACAGGGGCCCCAGGGGCCCCACGGGGACACGCCTCCATCACGGGGACACGCCACCAGAGAACAGTTCCACAGCCCGTGTTCACAGGAGCTTCAGGAAAGAAACACATCAATGCAAAAATGCTTTTCTTACTTAGTATTTTTGTCTTGTTTCCAGTCCAAATATCTACAAATTCTTAAATCGAGATGCATTTACTAGAGTAGTAAAATGCCATCAGATGGTATATTTTGTTTTCCGGGGGAATTAATCAAAATAAAGTGAGTTTTTGCTTGAAACAAGCTACATTTTTTGCCAATGGGGTCAGAAATATTACATAAAGTTACTTCAAACAGAAACAAGATTATATTTCTGACCCCATTGGCAGATAATTTCGCTTGTTTTAAGCAAAAACTCACTTCATTTTGATTCATTCCCCCGGAAAACAAGACATAATATCTTATGTTTTTTACTCATCTAGTAAATGCATCTTGATTTATGAATTTTGTATTATTTGGACTGGAAAACTAGACAAAAATACTGAGTAAAAAAATATTTTTTTGCTGTGTATATTACTAAAAAAACAAAGTTCTGAAGTAAAAAGGACATGTAGATGTGATTGGCATTTACAGTACCAGGAACTACACTCATGCATCAGCTCCTCTCCAGACACGAGCTCTGACCCGACGGTGATGTTCTGGAGGTCAGGGGTCAACTCAGGGGTCAACGATACGCTTTGTAAAGAGGTCAGGAAGTCAGTGTCCACCAGACATGGACATTCCTACATGCACATGATTAAAGGGAATCAGAATAACAGCTTTATAAAACGGTTTTACATGTTTAACTCTACGAGTCACGATGCAGCCCGGCTACTTTGAGTTATCAGTGTTTTTATTCACTTGATACTGTTTGCATTGCAGGAGTTTTTTATTCTATCTGTCCTTATACACAAAAATGTGGTGCATCTCAATAGTATGTTAAATTATATATAATATATATATACATAATTTATTCCTGTGATCAAAGCTGAATGTTCAGCATCATTACTCCAGTCTTCAGTGTCACATGATCCTTCAGAAATCAGGATAATATGATGATCTGATGCTCAAGACACATTTATGATTATTATCAGTGTTGTGCTGCATAACATTTTTGTTGAAACCGTGATAGATTATTTTTCAGGATTCTTTGATGAATAGAAAGTTCAAAAGAAGAGCATTTATTTTAAATGTAAATCTTTTGTAACATTAAAAATGTCTTTACTGACACTTTTTCAATTATCTTAATGCATCCTATATATAGTATTAATTTCTTTGAAAAATGTATCAAAATGGCCACAATAAACTGGTGTGTTATCAGAATGCAGTGGTTTTAATAAATATTCTAAAGTATGTAGTTTCCCATCATCCCCAGTGGAGTGTGTTCTGTATGTGAATGTGGCGGTGGCAGGATTGCGAGCTCACGTGAAGACAGGATCCGTCGTGCTGGAAGGTGTTGGGTGGACAGTGGCAGCCCTCCTCACATCCCTCAGAGTAACAGCCCTCGTGACCACTGACCTGAGAACAGCTGAACGGACAGCCTTCTCCGTCCTCACACTCCCTGTAGAGACGCCCGGGCGGACAGCCCACCTCTGCTCAACACACACACACACACACACAACACTATCAGTAATGTTGAGAACAGTTGTGCTGCTTAACAGCTAACGTAATAGATTGGGTTTTTCAGGATTCTTTGATGAATAGAAAGTTGAAAAGAACAGCATTTGTTTGAAAAATTATATTTTGTAACATTATAAATGTCTTTACTGTCAATCAGTATTAATTTCTTTGAGAAAAAATAGTACTGAACCTAAATGTTTGAACAGTAGTGTGTGCAAATATATACTGTACATAGGGCCTAAAACTAACTTTTTTTTTTACATCTGCTAAAAGATGCCCACCTCTGCTACACACACACACACACACAAATGTGTGTTAAAATTCAAAATTAGAATATTGTGAAAAGGTTTTCATAAGCTGTAAGCCATAATAATCAAAATTATAACAAATAAAGGCTTGAAATATCTCACTTTGCATGTAATGAGTCTATATAATATATTAGCTTCACCTTTTAAGTTGAATTACTGAAATAAATGAACTTTTGCACAACATTCTAATTTTTCTAAAGACAGAGCAATTGCAAACATTTTTGTATTATAAGATAAATAAATAAATAAAAAATATAATAAATATAAATATGCATAATTTGCATACATTTCCAAAAGATTAATCTGAACATTGAATAAAGCCAGGCTCAAATTGTTTGTTTCATTTTGTTGGCATATTAGAGTTGAAGGTTTTTACTGAGGGGATTTTGGATTTCTTTTTTTATCACTCCATAATTTAGAAAAAAACGTCAACACACAGAAAAAAATGAAATTTTCACATGTTTTTAGGAATAAAATGTTGTATAATATCAGCCGAATGTGATATGAACAAACCCCTCAGTAAAAACCTTCAGAATATAGATAGGAATAAAACTGTAAAGTTTGGTGTGTATAACTGCTGCTGAAGTGGAGATAAAAACACTTTTGCCTGTAGTCTCAAGCCTTAAAAAGACGTGTACATTTCCTATATTCTTAAGGCAGGATAGCGCGAAAGTCATTATATAATTCAAGCTAGCTAAAATATTGAAATATGTAAATAAATACACCAGTCTTTCAGATTAGGGGCTCAAGGACAGGAACTTTTCCCACAACAAATCTCTAAAAATGGCTGATTTGAATTTACAGGGGATTTGGAGAGGAGATCATACGGAGCCCCTAAAGGGACGTGGTGGTGGAATTTTTTTAGGATGGGAGAACATTTTCTTTCCAAATCTTTTGCGTTCCCTCGCAAAACTTTTGCGTTCCCCCGAGAAACTTTGCGTTCCCTCGCAAAACTTTTGCGTTCCCTCGCAAAGATATTTGCGTTCCCACGCAAAATGTTTGCGTTCCCACGCAAAATGTTTGCGTTCCCTCGCAAAGTTATTTGCGTTCCCACGCAAAACTTTTGCGTTCCCACGCAAAACTTTTGCGTTCCCTCGCAAAGATATTTGCGTTCCCACGCAAAACCTGTTGTGAGCTCGGAGTCGGACAGACACTTCCTGTTTAATGTCCCGCTGGCAGTGTTTCAGAGCTCCGTACGTTAATGGAGCGTTTCATAGTGTTTGAACTTGGACTCAAATATAAAGAAATGCAGTCAGTGCATAACTCAAGGAGTTCAGTGAAGTTGGCAGTATATTCACATAGGCTATTCGAACTTCCCGGATCAATATTCGTGAGCTAAACGTTGTTAAAACACAAACAACACATATTTACAATCACAGTAACCTAGACAACGAGCTACAACCCAATTCTCCTCAAAACGAGCTTTATAATATACATTTGTCTTAAACCAGCCAATTGAGAGACAAGTCTGAAAAAGGGGCCGTCTGCAAAGTGCAAATCCCCAGACCGGTCTGCACATTTTTTATTATTAAACATCAATAGCTTCACTGTGATACACTGTACTGTCACCAAATTCAGTTCACACATCACTGCTCTCCTGCTGGTTATACTACAATACTTAGTTTGATAAAAAAAATGCATAATTTTTATGATTATTTATTATGAAATAAAATCAATAACTTTTTAGAAAATCACCCTTTTTAGAAAAAATATTAAATAACTTCACACTGTTATACAATGTAATGCCATCAAATTCAGTAAGCAAATATAATGCAAAAGCTATGGTCGTAACTATTATGTTAGCTGCGTACGTACGGTACCAATATAATTTGTTTAAAGAATAGGCCTACTTATTTTTTTATGTGCAATTACATCCCAAACTAAGTGTTACATAACCAACATTAGAGCAGTGATGTGTGAACTACATTTGGTATGTTACAGTGAAGTTATTGGATTTTTTCATAATATAAAATGTGCAAAAGCAGTGTAGTATGACCAGTGGGTGACCATTGATGTGTAAACTGAATTGGGTGGCACTACAGTTTGTAACATTGAAGTTAATGATTATTTTTGTATTTTTGACTATGAGTTGATGCTGTAGTCGTTTCTTGGGTTATATTGCACTTTGCAGACGGTCCCTTCGGAATTGTCTCTCAGCCGACTGCTCATAGAGATCCATTTAGACTATATTATAAAGCTCGTTTTGAGGAGAATTGGGTTGTAGCTCGTTGTCTAGGTTACTGTGATTGTAAATATGTGTCGTTTGTGTTTTAACAACGTTTAGCTCACGAATATTGATCCGGGAAGTTCGAATAGCCTATGTGAATATACTGCCAACTTCACTGAACTCCTTGAGTTATGCACTGACTGCATTTCTTTATATTTGAGTCCAAGTTCAAACACTATGAAACGCTCTATTAACGTACGGAGCTCTGAAACACTGCCAGCGGGACATTAAACAGGAAGTGTCTGTCCGACTCCGAGCTCACAACAGGTTTTGCGTGGGAACGCAAATATCTTTGCGAGGGAACGCAAAGGTTTTGCGTGGGAACGCAAAAGTTTTGCGTGGGAACGCAAATCACTTTGCGAGGGAACGCAAACATTTTGCGTGGGAACGCAAATATCTTTGCGAGGGAACGCAAAAGTTTTGCGAGGGAACGCAAAGTTTCTCGGGGGAACGCAAAAGTTTTGCGAGGGAACGCAAAAGATTTGGAAAAAAAATGTTCTCCCATCCTAAAAAAAATTCCACCACCACGTCCCTTTAGGGGCTCCGTAAGATCACAAGGGATGCTGGGACATTTCACTTTTAAATGAGGACGGTGTCGTATCCGGCGTCTCGCTGCACTATCCTTCACACTGACTGGAGTATTAATGTGTCTCGCAGTCACTGAGATCCACAACACAACCCGTTTGAGAGCACTTTCTGATGTCACTGGATCAACGCAGGATAAATCTGGGCCATTAAAATATTCCTGAAGCTTCTGTCAAAACACAGCTAATTTAAAAAATAAGGTGAAATGCTTCCAGGGAACCAAATAAAGCGATTCCATGAAGGTTTCTAAATCTCGTAAATCCTGGTCTGTGTCCGTAACATTAAGAATCTTGGATATTCAACATAATGCTTGTGCAGGTTCAGTAGTTGAAATTTTTTTAATAAATAGCACGTAACCTATTGGCTAGCACTTCATTTTGAAGCTCAGATTATTTAATTAAACATGTAGACCTGATGTTTTTTAATGATTCTATTTCTACCAAGAAAAATAAATAAAATATTTATTTATTTTGCACTATTTATTTACTTATCTTGCATTATTTATTTATTTGTTTATTTATGGATGAAGCCCCAAACACACTGACAATTTTAATGGTCCTGAAACATAGGCTTTATTTTCTTTATTTTGCATTATTTCTTTATTTTGCATTATTTGTATATTTTGCATTATTTCTTTATTTTGCACTATTCGTATATTTTGCATTATTTATTTATTTTGCACTAATCGTATATTTATTTGCTAATTTTTGCATCAAGCCCCACATGCACTGATCATCTTAAAATATATATGCTTTATTTTCTTAATTTTGCATTAATTTATTTAATTTTTCTTTTCTTTTTTCTTTCATTATTTTCTTTTGTCTCAAGCCACAATCACATTGAGCATCTCAACAGTCCTAAAAAATATGCTTGGTTTTCTTAATTTTGTATTATTTATTTATTTTGAATCATTTATTTATTTATTCGTTTTGTATTAATTTTGCATTATTTGTTTATCTCTTTAATTTGAATCTTAAGCCCCAATCAGACCGTCTTCATGGGCCTAAAACTGAAATGTTTATTCTTCTTCCTGGCTCCGAGACGGAGCTGAATGCGTGACGTACCCAGACACACTTGTGTGTTGCAGGTTTTGCTCTGGCGTCTCATTCCCGAGCAGGGTGGCGTTCGGCAGGAGCGGGTTCGACTCTGAGAGCCTCCACCACAGCTGACGGTGCACGCCGACCACGCCGACCAGTCCAACCAAGGACCAGCATCTACAAGAGCAATTATACTTGGAGAAAACAGATTTCGAAAACAATACATGACCCTGGACCACAAACCCAGTCTGGAGCCGCACGGGTATATCTGTGGCAATAGCAACTATACAGCGTATGGGTCAAAATTATCCATTTTTCTTTTATGCCAAAAATCATGAGGATATTAAGATCATGTTCCATGAAGATATTTAGTAAATGTCCTGCCGTAAATATATAAAACATGTATTTTTGTGAGTGAATGCAGCACAATCGTGAACATAAATGCACAACTTTAAAGGAGATTTTCTCAATGTTTAAATTTTTTTACTCCCTCAGATTCCAGATTTTCAATAGTTGTGTCTCGACCAAATAAAGCTTGTTTATTCAGCTTTTAGATGATGTATATATCTCAAATCCAAAAAAATGACCCATGTGACTGGTTTTGTGGTCCATGAGAAAGGTCACCTGACTCACCTGTGCAGTTGTGAGTGTTACACACTTTCTGCTGTCGGCCGGAGCCCGTACACTCTCTGCCACCGCTCTGAGGGGCGGGGTTATCACACTGACGGGTCCGCACCTTAACCCCGCCTCCACAGTGGGCGGAGCAATCTGTCCAGCGAGCCCATTGGCTCCAGCTGCCGTCGACAGAGCATCCAGGAACTGAGTCGCACAGCAGCACACCAGCTTCACATGTGCTGGAAGATCACAGAGGAACAGAGACTAGTACAGATCTGTGACTAGAGACCTGCCTTCACTAACTAAACAAGTTACATATGCATGTAAGATTATACCAGTTATGACAGTCAGTGATGATGGTCTCTCCTGGATTTGCTTGCTGCCAGTCGGATGATCCCGGCCATTCCCAGGAAACATTGCCGGAGTTTATTCCAGCTGTGTCATAAGAAAGAGTGCACGTCTATAACTCCTATACAGCTGCATATTTATTTCAATAGTTTATTAGAGTTATTTAAACCAGTGTTGCTATTGTTAACTAAAACTAAAAATACAAAAAAACTTTTGCATTAATTTATGTTCATTTAATGTGAACAGAAACCAAATTAAATATTTGTGAAAGCAAAATTTCAGATTTTTGTTTAGTTTAAGTTGGAAGTAATACAATTATTATTAAAAACTAAATAGACATTTACAAAAAAATTATTAAGTAAACAAAACGATTAAACTAAAATTGACTAAAAACATTGACAATTACTAAAACAGGAATAACATTGACATTAATTTTTTTTTAAATATTAAAAACAACTAAAGCACACATGCAAAAAAAAAAGCTGAAAACTTTATCTAAAGCTAAAAATATACATAATATTAAAATAATATTTGTATATACTGTACACATATATATATATATATACATTAATGGAAATAAATTAATGGAAATAAAACAAAACGTATAAAAACAATAAAACAAACAAAATGACTAAAAATACACACCAAACACCAAATAAAAACATGAATAAATAAGAGTATAGTGTAGCAGCGCTAGTCAAATAACCGGTGTCTTCTGTACGTGTACACACACCTGCGCTGATGTTGTGAAATGTACAGCGGCACAGCTCTCGGTCCACACACACCCCCGTCCTGCATCAGTGTGTCTCCGGGACACCCGCAGCTCCGACTGCACGCCGGCGCGTCCACACACTCCGTGTGTGTGTGCAGATCCGAGCAGGAGCGAGGACAGGGCTTCCCACAGGCCCACTCCTCCTGTCCACCGCCACAGTCTACGGACATGAGCACGCTAGTGTCAGCCGCCGCGTTTACATCACAGGTTTGCGCAAAACTTTTGCCATATTTCTAAATGTCGATAAAAAACCGATTGCGAAATGACGGCGTTTCCATTAACTGATGTTATGTGAATAAAACGCCATTTTTTCCTCTCGCAATAAGTCATTCCTAAAATCATGCCGCTGGATGTTAGTAGGTTTATGTATATCCCAGTCGCCGCACTGGACATTACTGTTAACGGAAGCAGACGTAGGCTTGTTATCCAAGTTTTAACGGCAAGGAAAGACCTTTATACTGGGAGCGCACATATGAGGAGTTTCTGGGTTTCTCACTCATGTCTGCTTTCAGCTCTTGATGCATTTTGGCAGTTCTTTATGGTTTAGAATCCAGTATTCTCATAATTCTTTTGCCTTTTATGAGTGTAATAAAGAACTCTGTCTCGATTCTGTCCAAACACACCGCGTCCTCTACATCAGGCGACTGTAAATGTGCAAAAACTGTTTCCATTGCAGTTTTGAGAAATATTCCTTTTTCGAATTGCCTGAAAACCTCCTCATGCGAGCGGAAAAACTTATTTTCGCGATATATGGGAGTTTTTGTGAAATTGACGCGTTTTCATTGGGCGTATTTTCAATTCGCAATTTGAAGGGTAATGTAAACACGGCTATTATATGATCAAACAGGAGTGTGTAAAGAGTGTTTATGAATTATGCTGACCTGAACAGACGGTGGCGTTGTCATGGCATCCGCGGGTCTGACGACTCTCTCCGAGACACGACAGACCACCGAACCGAGCCGGAGGACTGCTACACACCCTGAGCCGGACAGACACACCGACACACACGTCACAGTCCGACCAGGAGCTCCAGGAGCCCCAGGAGCCGTGGACTACACACACACACACACACACACACAGAGAAAGTGAGATCGGGGATGTGTTTAACACACTAACATTTTTAATCACACAGAAGAGTAAGACATCATCCGAAACCATAAACGCTCCACTTTTATGTGTGTACACTCGCAATAACAACAAAATGTTGTGTGTGGTGTGTGTTGTGTGTGTGTTACCGGGACAGAAGGACACGGATGGGCATGTGGTGTGTGTTCTGTGTGTGTGTGTGTGTTACCGGGACAGAAGGACACGGATGGGCATGTGGTGTGTGTTCTGTGTGTGTTACCGGGACAGAAGGACACAGATGGGCATGTGGTGTGTGTTCTGTGTGTGTTACCGGGACAGAAGGACACGGATGGGCATGTGGTGTGTGTTCTGTGTGTGTTACCGGGGCAGAAGGACACGGATGGGCATGTGGTGTGTGTTCTGTGTGTGTGTGTGTGTTACCGGGGCAGAAGGACACGGATGGGCATGTGGTGTGTGTTCTGTGTGTGTTACCGGGACAGAAGGACACGGATGGGCATGTGGTGTGTGTTCTGTGTGTGTTACCGGGACAGAAGGACACGGATGGGCATGTGGTGTGTGTTGTGTGTGTGTTACCGGGACAGAAGGACACAGATGGGCATGGGGTGTGTGTTCTGTGTGTGTTACCGGGACAGAAGGACACAGATGGGCATGTGGTGTGTGTTCTGTGTGTGTTACCGGGACAGAAGGACACGGATGGGCATGTGGTGTGTGTTGTGTGTGTGTTACCGGGACAGAAGGACACAGATGGGCATGTGGTGTGTGTTCTGTGTGTGTTACCGGGACAGAAGGACACAGATGGGCATGTGGTGTGTGTTCTGTGTGTGTTACCGGGACAGAAGGACACAGATGGGCATGTGGTGTGTGTTCTGTGTGTGTTACCGGGACAGAAGGACACGGATGGGCATGTGGTGTGTGTTGTGTGTGTGTTACCGGGGCAGAAGGACACAGATGGGCATGTGGTGTGTGTTGTGTGTGTGTTACCGGGACAGAAGGACACAGATGGGCATGGGGTGTGTGTTCTGTGTGTGTTACCGGGACAGAAGGACACAGATGGGCATGTGGTGTGTGTTCTGTGTGTGTTACCGGGACAGAAGGACACGGATGGGCATGTGGTGTGTGTTGTGTGTGTGTTACCGGGACAGAAGGACACAGATGGGCATGTGGTGTGTGTTCTGTGTGTGTTACCGGGACAGAAGGACACGGATGGGCATGTGGTGTGTGTTCTGTGTGTGTTACCGGGACAGAAGGACACGGATGGGCATGTGGTGTGTGTTGTGTGTGTGTTACCGGGACAGAAGGACACAGATGGGCATGGGGTGTGTGTTCTGTGTGTGTTACCGGGACAGAAGGACACAGATGGGCATGTGGTGTGTGTTCTGTGTGTGTTACCGGGACAGAAGGACACGGATGGGCATGTGGTGTGTGTTGTGTGTGTGTTACCGGGACAGAAGGACACAGATGGGCATGTGGTGTGTGTTCTGTGTGTGTTACCGGGACAGAAGGACACAGATGGGCATGTGGTGTGTGTTCTGTGTGTGTTACCGGGACAGAAGGACACAGATGGGCATGTGGTGTGTGTTCTGTGTGTGTGTGTGTGTTACCGGGGCAGAAGGACACAGATGGGCATGTGGTGTGTGTTGTGTGTGTGTTACCGGGACAGAAGGACACAGATGGGCATGTGGTGTGTGTTCTGTGTGTGTTACCGGGACAGAAGGACACAGATGGGCATGTGGTGTGTGTTCTGTGTGTGTGTGTGTGTTACCCGGGACAGAAGGACACGGATGGGCATGTGGTGTGTGTTGTGTGTGTGTTACCGGGACAGAAGGACACAGATGGGCATGTGGTGTGTGTTCTGTGTGTGTTACCGGGACAGAAGGACACAGATGGGCATGTGGTGTGTGTTCTGTGTGTGTGTGTGTGTTACCGGGGCAGAAGGACACAGATGGGCACGGCTGTCTCTGGATCTGGACTCCCAGTCCGTTGTGTTCCTCCTGCTGGTCTGAACACGGCTCTCCTCCGGCTCTGGGTTCAGGACAGGCGCAGCTCCTGTAACGGGACACCCACTCCAGCCCGCAGGTCTTCGAACACGGGGTCCAGTCGGCCCACTCGCACCAGCCGCCGTCCACTGACACACACACACACACATAACCAGACGTCACAGTTTACCCCTTCAGAGACGTTTGAGATTAATACGGGCTGATGAGACAAACCTGGACACGGATGTTCATCGCAGGAGAGCTTCCCTCCGTTACACGTGCTGGAACATGATCAAACACATATGAGTCACATGATCAAACACATATGAGTCACATGATCAAACACACATGAGTCACATGATCAAACACATATGAGTCACATGATCAACCACATATGAGTCACATGATCAAACACATATGAGTCACATGATCAAACACATATGAGTCACATGATCAACCACATATGAGTCACATGATCAAACACATATGAGTCACATGATCAACCACATATGAGTCACATGATCAAACACATATGAGTCACATGATCAACCACAAATGAATCACATGATCAAACACATGAGTCACATGATCAAACACATATGAGTCACATGATCAACCACATATGAGTCACATGATCAACCACATATGAGTCACATGATCAACCACATATGAGTCACATGATCAACCACATATGAGTCACATGATCAAACACATATGAGTCACATGATCAAACACATGAGTCACATGATCAAACACATGAGTCACATGATCAAACACATATGAGTCACATGATCAAACACATATGAGTCACATGATCAAACACATATGAGTCACATGATCAAACACATATGAGTCACATGATCAACCACATATGAGTCACATGATCAAACACATATGAGTCACATGATCAAACACATATGAGTCACATGATCAAACACATATGAGTCACATGATCTGAATGAATGCCAGTAAAACTGTGTAATGTGTGGTTTCTCACCAGTTGTTGCATCCGTCTGGAGATGGTGTTCTCTCTCCGGGTCGGACTCGTCGTCCCGTGTGAAGGTCCAGACAGGGACACGTGTCTCTCTCCACACACTCCGACCCGTCAGAACTCAGAACTTTACCATCTGTGCAGTAACAACCCGGCTCACAGTGCCACTCACAGAACTGGACACACACCAACACCACTGTCATCATCTGTACATCTGTCTATCTATGTGTTCAATGGTTTATTGATTTACTCACAGTGAGGTCGTCACATGATCTCGGACACGAGGGTCCACAGGCGCTGAACACACTTCCGGACACGTGTGAACATGAAGACACTACGGACAGAGTTCAGAGTTAACATCTAACATACATGTGAAAATACTCAGTCACACACACGCTTGCTCACCTGCTCACTCACACACTCACCTGCTCACTCACACACTCACACACTCACTCACACACTCACTCACTCATTCACTCACACACTCACTCACTCACACACACACTCACTCACCTGCTCACTCACTCACTCACACACACACTCACACACTCACTCACACACTCACACACTCACTCACTCACTCACTCACTCACACACACACTCACACACTCACACACTCACTCACTCACTCACTCACTCACTCACACACTCACACACTCACTCACACACTCACTCACATACTCTCACACTCACTCACAAACTCACTCACTCACTCACACTCACACACTCACACATTCACTCACGCACGCACTTACTCACTTACTCACTCACACACTCACACACTCACTCACTCACACACTCACACACTCACTCACACACTCACTCACTCACTCACTCACTCACTCACTCACACACTCACACACTCACACACTCACACATTCACTCACGCACACACTCACTCACTCACTCACTCACACACTCACACACTCACTCACACACTCACACACTCACACACTCACACACTCACTCACACACTCACTCACTCACACACTCACACACTCACTCACTCACTCACTCACACACTCACACACTCACTCACACACTCTCACTCACACACACACACACTCACAAACTCACTCACGCACTCACTCACAGATTCACTCACACACTCACTCACGCACTCACTCACAGATTCACTCACACACTCACACACTCACTCTCTCAATCACTCACTCACTCACACACTCACTCACTCACTCACTCACTCACTCACTCACTCACACACTCACTCACACACTCACTCACGCACTCACTCACTCACTCACTCACTCACTCACTCACACACACACACTCTCTCACTCACACATTCACACACTCACTCACACACCCACTCACTCACTCACTCATCACACACCACACACTCTCTCACTCGCACACTCACACAAACACACTCACTCACTCACACCTCACACACTCACACACTCACACACAACACTCACTCACCACCACTCACCACACCTCACACCCACTCACACACACCACTCACACACACACTCACTCACACACACACCACTCACACACTCACACACCACACACTCACACACTCACACACACACACCACACACTCACTCACTCACACACACACACACACACCACACACTCACTCACTCACACACACTCACTCACACTCACTCACTCACCCTCCCCACACACTCACTCACCACTCATACACACACACTCACTCACTCACCACTCACTCACTCACTCACTCACTAACACTCACTCACTCACTCACTCACTAACACTCACTCACTCACACACTCACTCACTCACTCACACACTCACTCACTCACA
>JARPMJ010001866.1:102500-112500 GCA_033366665.1 Phoxinus dragarum | reverse complement strand
GGGTCGTGAATTTTGAATTTTGTGTTTTTGAAAGAGTCTCTTCTGATCACCGAGTTTATTTGATCAAAAATACAGAGAAAAATGTGAAATATTATTATAATGTAAATCATCAGTTCTCTATGTAAATATATAGTAAAGTGTAATTTATTCCTGTGATCAAAGCTGAATTTATCATCATTACTCCAGTCTTCAGTGTCACATGATCCTCCAGAAATCAGTGTAATATGATGATCTGATGCTCA
Source organism: Phoxinus dragarum (assembly GCA_033366665.1). NCBI lineage: Eukaryota > Metazoa > Chordata > Actinopteri > Cypriniformes > Leuciscidae > Phoxinus > Phoxinus dragarum. Next base: position 112,258 of record JARPMJ010001866.1, on the reverse strand, counting down.
AAAAACATTTATGATTATTATCAATGTTGAAAACAGTTCAGATTTTTGTGAAAGCCATGATGAACTTAATTTTTTAAAGGATTCTTTGATGAATAAAAAGTTGAAAAGAAAAGCTTTAATATGAAATAAAAACATTATAAATGTCACTTTTGATCAATTGAATGCATTGTCTGGATAAAAACAGTACATCTTCCTGACCAGCACAGATTTGGATGTGTGTAAACAGTGAGTTACCAGTTGTTGCAGTGATCGTGAGGCACTCGGTCCCCCTGAGAGTATAGCGCCCCCTCATGGTAACAGGGGCAGTGTTGCAGAGACACACACGTGTTGTTGAACAGATAGAAGCCAGGAGAACAGTAACATCCATCGTGACACTCAGTGGCACACTCCACATCGGCCGTGGCGTCCATACACACACGCGGACACGCGCCGCCCTGAGACACACACTGATCCTTCGACAGGAACGTCATGCCCTCCGGACACACACCTGCAGGACACAAACACACACACACCTTCAGAAACGCACAGCGAGAGGTTAACCCTCATCATTCCCTCGCACTTTGTAACACATCTTTCCCTCGCGGGTCAAAATGAAAATTATACTTTTTTTTTTTTTTGTCCAGAAAGCTTACTTTATTTCATTTTGATAAAATTTTTTATATTTTTTAATGCAATTTTTTGGAGATTTTTAATTTTATTTACCTTTAAATGACTAGATTTGATCAATAAATAATAAATAAATAATAATAGTAATTTAAGCAAATTCATTCTTTATTAACTTAAATTCAACTCACAATTTCAAGCATAACCCTTTTAATTCAGCTCTAAATATCTTACACAGGGTGTGTTTGTCGACCTCTTGTGGAATAATAATAATATAAGATGATATTTCATGAGTCTATATGGCCTTATATCTCTATATGGAGCAAATGAGCTGTTCCGCTGGGTCCTAAAGTCAGGTTCTCTTCAGTGTGCATTCACATACACATGTAGACATTATAAAATACATTTTTTGGTAATGTTTTACCATTTTTTGTTTGAATTTTGAGCATTTTTAGGATGTTCTATGTGAACTGGAGCATTCCTCACATTCCAGTCGAATTGACCCGAATTACTCCTAAAAATCCATTAATTATTTTTTTGTGTATTCGTGGTTCAAGTGCCACAAAAGTCCTCTCCGATGAACACTCAATTTTTAATAATAAAAGGAAAGAGTTTGGGGTCAGAAGGATGAGGGATTGCTCACCGGAGCAGGGCTGGACGTTGCAGTCTCGAGTCTGTATGTGCGGCCCGGCACAGCGAACGCCTGCGTACAGCGGAGCAGGAGAACTGCAGACACGCTCTCGAGTCTGAACTCCAGAGTCACACTCAGAAGAACAGCTCGACCAACTCGACCACGACGACCAGCCGCCGGCAACTAGAGAGAGAGAGAGAGAGACAGAGACAGAGAGAGAGAGAGACAGAGAGAGAGAGAGAGAATGAGAGAGAGAGAGAGAGAGAGAGAGAGTGTTTATTCTGAATACTGAGATCCATGTGCCTTTACTCAATTTAATAAAAATTATTGTTTCTTTTGAAAAAATGAACAGTAAATAGTCTGAGAATATTGTGAAATCATCAACTGAGATGCGGTGTGTGTACCGGGGCAGTGGAGTGTGTTGCACGGCTCGTGTTCTTCCACTTCTCCACCACAGGGGGCGCTAGAGTTGCTGTGATTGCAGCTCCTGAAGCGACGTCTCAGTCCCACCGCGTCCACGTGATGGAAACACGTCTTACTGCACTCGGACCACAGCGTCCACTCGCCCCACGGCACTCGCTCCGGGTCTGGAGGATCACAGCGATGCGGGTATAAATCAGCTGTGGCGGGAAACGCTGGCCAATCACGACCCAACTTGGCGTGTAACTTATTATATTTACTCACTTTGCTGGGAAAGTTCGTGTGAAACAAATCTGCGCAGATTTAGCGCAAATACTCGTCATCATGATATATTAAATACAGTATTGCAGAACTTGAACACACACGTCACTACACAACACATCACGGCGCGCTTGTTCATTTGCATTGAAGCGCTAGAAGATTAAACAGCATTTGGTTAACAGAAAATACATCGTTTTTCCCAACATACTACATTTCTCTGATGTTCTTTGTCCTGTATTTTTGGTGAAAAGGATGGAAGAGGAAGAGGAGATGCTGGATGACAGGATTATGTGTGAATAAGAAATGAATGAATGAAATCCAAATTTAATAGTGTTTTTTTTTGGCTAGTAGAAGTTCTGAATGAATGGCCAGAACGTAAAAATCTTGAAGCCAAATTGGCCGGTGAGTGAAAAAGTTCATTTTAATCCCTGTAAAGAGGGTGTGTGTGTGTGTATGTATGTATGTGTGTGTGTGACATCACCGTCGGCTGGACTGAGTGGCATCATTAGTTTTCAGCCGTGAATAACACACACACACATCTAAAGAGAAAGAGCTTCGAGATCGACTGTACAACTAGATTTGACCAGAAGTCTGAGGTGTATTTGTACAGACGGCTGAAAGCTGCAGAACAGAGAAGCAAATGATCGCTGTAATTCACAGAAACAACTGGATCCAGAGAACGGAGGATTTGCAGTTATTAGTGTGTGTCAATATGCAGAACTCAGGGGTAAAATCATACGCTATATATTGTATTGACAACTCATCAATTAAATATTTACCATCGTATATTCTGCGTAGTTTTTAAATAAACACTGACAAGTTTTCGTGCTGGACGATATGATGATATATAGGCTAAAACATTGATATAAGTGATCACATGGATTTAGAGCTATATTGTATTTATATAAAGCGTTTACAGGATAATTTGCTTTATGTGTTTCCCCGGCGTGGGAATCAGCCTCATATTAATGTCAGGAAACACGATTTCTGTCTGCGTGTCGATATCCACGATCACTGGATCTCTGGTGAGTTGTAAGAAACACTATATCGCGTTTAAACTGATAATCGTATGTTTTCTCAGTTTCCTCTATTAAATCCAGTCACTCAGCCGCTCTTCTCGGTCCGGCTGAGGGAGTGTGTTCCCGCGGGAAAGTGACGTCAACACACACACTGAGTCTGTAGATCTCACCGTCTGAGCAGGGAGAGAAACATCGGCGGGCTTCGGTGGAGTCGCCGTCACACGGGTCGACCCTCGGCGCTCCCATCGGACTCAGAGGAGATCTGTGAAACATCATCAACATACAGTCATATTCAGGGTTATTCTTTAGGATTCACTTTTGGGTCGTTGACTAGAAAAAAATGTAAAGAGCTTGAATAGGGAAAAAAAGTGAGCGTTTTTTATTAAAGAATAATACAATTTTCGGTAACACTTTACTTGATGGGGTGTGCACAAGACTGACATGACACATGTCATGAATATGAAGGAGGTTTTATGCATGTTTATGATAACTGTCATTAAGCGTCATTCACTCAATGATGACATTTTTTATGCAAATATGACATTGTTTGGGATGTCTTTGTTATGACAAATTGACATAAACCAATACATCATAACCTGTCAGTGTCTTGGTAATGACAAGTTGACATTACCAAGACAACATAAATTGTCATAAATATGTCATAAACATGACATAGCAGATTAATTATCAAAACTAACCACCATAATTGAGCGAATGACACTTAATGACAGCTGTCATAAACATGCATTTTATGCATGTTTATGACAGTTGTCATTGTGTCATCGAATTTTTCTTTTTTCCCCTCTGTAATACATTTAATTATTTGCCTTTTTTTTATTAAGAAGCCGAAATGCATAATACTTAAGTAATCAACATGACTTTACTGTAAAATTTTAAAGGGGACTTAATTTACATATTTAGTTATTATTATTTTATTTAGTATTTATCGATTGATTATTTTTTAAAGAAAAATGGTAAATAGTCTAAGAATGTATACTTGTACTAGTGTTTTTTGTGGGTTATTTTTATGACTAAGTGTTTTTGTGTTGTTTTTTGTTTTTGATTGTAATCAAAAACATATTTTCTTGCTTGTTTTTGATAAAAAATGTAAAAACAAGTGGAAATTATTACTTGTGTTGTACGTTTAATAGATGTTTGGTTAATAAGTCAGTCCACCTGTAACGGTGCTGGATTCCCGTCCCACAGCTGCTGTCACATGACGTCCATGAAGACCAGGCCGACCAATCACATGCGAGCGACACAGCTGGACTCATCACATGTGACACGCCCATCTTTACACACACTGCATGATTGGATGAAACGACAGGACGTGCATTTACAGTTAACAGTATTACATATGTGACCCTAGACCACAAAACCAGTCACAAGGGTTGTGATAAAATATATACATCCATCTAAAGCTGAATAAATAATCTCTCCACTGATGTGTGGTTTGTTAGGATAGGACAATATTTGGTCGAGACACAACTATTGAAAATCTGGAATCTGAGGAGCAAAAAAATCTAAACATTGAGAAAATCTCCTTTAAAGTTGTGCATTTATGTTCACGATTGTGCTGCATTCACTCACAAAAATACATGTTTTATATATTTACGGTAGGACATTAACATAATATCTTCATGGAACATGATCTTAATATCCTCATGATTTTTGGCATAAAAGAAAAATGGATAATTTTGACCCATACAGTGTATAGTTGCTATTGCCACAGATATACCCGTGCGGCTCCAGACTGGTTCTGTGGTCCAGGGACAGATATAATCAGAAGAAATGTAGGAAAGCGTGTGAATCTCCTGACCATGAGCTGCAGGCGCTGGTTCTGACCTCACGTCCCGGCTGGATGAGCGAACCCTCCCACACACACTCACATTCACTGACGTCCACACAGCGTCCATCTCGCAGGAAGAGTCCAGCAGGACAATAACACCCTGACCACCGAGAACACACACACACACACACACACACACACACACACACACACACACACACACACACACACACACACACACACACTTAATCCACACAGAAATCATCGTAGAATTTCTCTTTTGGTCTTTCTCCATGTAATAATAATTATTAAAACACTACCGTACATTAAAATAATTGTTACACTTTATTTTTTTAAAAATTTAAAAATGTAACCCACCGTTGGGTTTGTCCATATTTGACCCAAAATTGGGTTTAAAACAACCAGCATTTTTTAGAGTGTAGTTAGTTAATAATTATTTCATAGCACATAAATGTACAATTACACTGTAACACGGACACCTTAAAATAAAGTGTAACACATAAGCATAATGTGTGTGTGTGTGTATATATTTTATATATATTTATATATATATAAAGTACCGGTAATTGTAATAAATAAATAAAAATGAACATTTAATAAATTATATTCATATTAATTATCATAATAATTCATTATTTATTGTTATTTATTTTATTTCACATTAAATTAAATCAATATATGGAACATTCGAGACAGAATGCATATAGAGGACAACACATGATGTTTGAGTGTGATTGTGATAAATGGCTTTGTGATTATTATATTATTGAGCGGCTGTACCTGTAGTGCAGTTTAATGTGCAGTTCCTGTCGGACTGCAGGTCAGAGCAGGTCATGTGACACGCATCGACGTTTCCAGACACACACTCCGACTCTTTAACCAGAATCATCCCTCCGGTTGCAACCTGAGGATCACCAGCAGTGATAACACACACATCATCGAGATCACAGGAGGACAGTTGCATAATGCTCAAATAATAATAATATATGTGTGTGACCCTGGACCACAAACCCAGTCTGGAGCCGCACGGGTATATCTGTGGAAATAGCAACTATACATTATATGAGTCAAGATTATCCATTTTTCTTTTATGGCAAAAATCATGAGGATATTAAGATCATGTTCCATGAAGATATTTAGTAAATGTCCTACCGTAAATATATAAAACATGTATTTTTGTGAGTGAATGCAGCACAATCGTGAACATAAATGCACAACTTTAAAGGAGATTTTCTCAATGTTTACATTTTTTTGCTCCTCAGATTCCAGATTTTCAATAGTTGTGTCTCGACCAAATATTGTTCTATCCTAACAAACCACACATCAATGGAGAGATTATTTATCCAGCTTTCAGATTATGTATTAATCTCAATTTTAAAAAATTGACCCGTGGGACTGGTTTTGTGGTCACATATAATATCATGCATGTTGTGGATGTGAAGTCTGACCGGTCTGTGTGTCCGTGGCCGTCCCGCAGGAGTGTGTGTTACACGCGTGTGTTTGCCTGCTCATCCCGTCACAGTCTCTGCCGCTGTTCTTGGGCGGAGGGTTTGAGCAGCTCCTGCTCCTCACCATCAGTCCTCCACCACACGACACGCCCACAGCCTGACCACTGCGTCCAGTCTGACCACTGACCGGCCACTGGGACACAGAGAACACCACAGCCATCAGCCTTATGTGCATTATAGGAGTGTGTGTGTGTGTGTGTGTACCTGGACAGGCCTCGACCCAGTGTGTTATATATATGCATTATTGGTGTGTGTGTGTGTGTGTGTGTACCTGGACAGGCCTCGACCCAGTGTGTGTATATATATGCATTATTGGTGTGTGTGTGTGTGTGTGTGTGTGTGTGTGTGTACCTGGACAGGCCTCGACCCAGTGTGTTATATATATGCATTATTGGTGTGTGTGTGTGTGTACCTGGACAGGCCTCGACCCAGTGTGTTATATATATATGCATTATTGGTGTGTGTGTGTGTGTGTGTGTACCTGGACAGGCCTCGACCCAGTGTGTTATATATATGCATTATTGGTGTGTGTGTGTGTGTGTACCTGGACAGGCCTCGACCCAGTGTGTTATATATATGCATTATTGGTGTGTGTGTGTGTGTGTACCTGGACAGGCCTCGACCCAGTGTGTTATATATATATGCATTATTGGTGTGTGTGTGGGTGTGGTGTGTGTGTGTGTGTTGTGTGTGTGTGTGTGTGTGTGTGAGAGAGAGTGTGTGTGTGTGTGTGTGTGTGTGAGAGAGAGTGTGTGTGTGTGTGTGTGTGTGTACCTGGACAGGCCTCGACCCAGTGTGTTATATATATGCATTATTGGTGTGTGTGTGTGTGTGTGTGTGTGTACCTGGACAGGCCTCGACCCAGTGTGTTTATATATATGCATTATTGGTGTGTGTGTGGGTGTGTGTGTGTGTGTGTGTGTGTGTGTGAGAGAGTGTGTGTGTGTGTGTGTGAGAGAGTGTGTGTGTGTGTGTGTACCTGGACAGGCCTCGACCCAGTGTGTTATAAATATGCATTATTGGTGTGTGTGTGTGTGTGTGTGTACCTGGACAGGCCTCGACCCAGTGTGTTATAAATATGCATTATTGGTGTGTGTGTGTGTGTGTGTGTGTGTGTGTACCTGGACAGGCCTCGACCCAGTGTGTGTTATATATATGCAATATTGGTGTGTGTGTGTGTGTGTGTGTACCTGGACAGGCCTCGACCCAGTGTGTTATATATATGCATTATTGGTGTGTGTGTGTGTGTGTGTACCTGGACAGGCCTCGACCCAGTGTGTTATATATATATATATGCATTATTGGTGTGTGTGTGTGTGTGTGTGTGTGTGTATCTGGACAGGCCTCGACCCAGTGTGTTATATATATATGCATTATTGGTGTGTGTGTGTGTGTGTGTGTGTGTGTGTACCTGGACAGGCCTCGACCCAGTGTGTTATATATATATGCATTATTGGGTGTGTGTGTGTGTGTGTGTGTGTACCTGGACAGGCCTTGACCCAGTGTGTTATATATATATGCATTATTGGTGTGTGTGTGTGTGTGTGTGTGTGTACCTGGACAGGCCTTGACCCAGTGTGTTATATATATATGCATTATTGGTGTGTGTGTGTGTGTGTGTGTGTGTACCTGGACAGGCCTTGACCCAGTGTGTTATATATATATGCATTATTGGTGTGTGTGTGTGTGTGTGTGTGTGTACCTGGACAGGCCTCGACCCAGTGTGTTATATATATATATGCATTATTGGTGTGTGTGTGTGTGTGTGTGTGTGTGTACCTGGACAGGCCTCGACCCAGTGTGTTATATATATATGCATTATTGGTGTGTGTGTGTGTGTGTGTGTGTGTACCTGGACAGGCCTTGACCCAGTGTGTTATATATATATGCATTATTGGTGTGTGTGTGTGTGTGTGTGTGTGTGTGTGTGTGTACCTGGACAGGCCTCGACCCAGTGTGTTATATATATATGCATTATTGGTGTGTGTGTGTGTGTGTGTGTGTGTGTGTGTGTGTGTGTGTGTGTGTGTGTGTGTGTGTGTGTGTGTGTGTGTGTACCTGGACAGGCCTGTATGAAAACAGGGCCGGCTGTCGAACTGAGCTCCAGCACAGGATCCACCGGGTCGAGCGTCTCTCATGATGTTCTTCTGCCGGAAGAGTGAACCCAGTCCACACGATACACTACACCGACTCCAGGACGTCCAGGCAGACAGAACACAGTCGACTGGGGAACACACACACACACACACACCTCAGTCCCATGATCCACCTGACCTGAGTCTGACCTGAGATGTGTGTGTGGACTCACAGCAGTCGTTCTCGTCCGAGCCGTCGGCACAGTCCCGGTGGAGATCACATCTCTGGTCTGAGCGCACACACTCGCCGCTCCAGCAGCCGAACTGCTTCGGGGGAGCAGCGGTCGGGCAGCAGGGGGCGCTGTGTGACCGGGCCTGAGGACAGAGGTCAGCTCCAGACTCACTCACATGTGAAGTCAATCTATGCGTTTTGTGTTAGGAGTCATAAAAAAACCTCCATAAAAAAAAAAGATCTGTTCAAATCTAAAAGAAGAGTCTAAAATCAAGTGACATACAAATGAGAAATGCTCTAGAGAATATTCACCTTGAAATTAAATAGACAACAATGAAAAATAATAAAAATAAAATAAAATAATGAATAACAATGAAAAACAAAATACAAATTAAATTAAAGAAAGAAAGAAAATAATAAATAAAGAAAATAATAAAATAAAATAAAATAAAATAAAATAAAATAAAATAAAATAAAATAAAATAAAACAGCACAGGGTGAAAAATCTGACAAAATATCTTTAAATAAAATAAATAAATAATCTAAAAATACAAAAATGTTACAGACTGTAGTCTGTAGTCATAATTAATACATTGTTTATATAAAAAAAACTATATAACACTGGCTGGACTGGCATTAAGTGTTTGTTTGAGAATAACTTACTAAACTAACAGAATAATTATTCTTGCATAATCAGAATTCAGATATATTTTAGAATTAATTTACAAATGTATGTTATGTGTTTAGTCATTTTATTACCCATATCACCATTTAAATATAAATCCTAAAAACAAATTAAATGTAAATAACAAATATAAATGTATTAAATATTTCAATTTAGCTTCAATATATATTTTTTACATTTTTGTTTCAGCAATTTTAGTACTTTGATTACATTTATTTGATTTCAGTTTATTGCCAAGGCAACGTTTCTAATTTTCATTTGAGATTTTGATTTCAGCTTAATTTAAATTTCTGAAAACAAGTATTAATAAGTTTAATAAGTTAATAAGTTAAGTTTTAATAGTATTAGGTTTAATATTATCCATAACAACTCCGCTTCAAGATCTACTATTTTAAAGTGGTAACTGATTTAAATTAGTATTAGCTTATAGCTTGACGTGCCGGCGTGTCATTAATAAACATGCGTAAGCTTTATTTTTACCACAGCGGTGTTCGTCTGACCCGTCGGGACAGTC
>JARPMJ010001866.1:0-95000 GCA_033366665.1 Phoxinus dragarum | reverse complement strand
ATGTACTTGGTACATCATAAGAAGGATGGCGTCTACGCTAATATTAGTCTCTCTGTCTATCCCGAGGTTTACTGCTGTCCACCGGAACCAGGCCGTATCCAGATCTGATGAAGGACCAGCGCCAGGACACGACGACGCCGCTGACCTGAAGTGTCAACCAGTCTCTCCTCCTCTTCACTCCGACTACAACCAACCGGAACTGGACAAATACTCTGATTCATTCTGAACTTCATACACTGTTCACTCATTGGCCAGAGGAGAACTGGCCCCCGACTGAGCCTGGGTTCTCCCAAGGTTTTTTTTCTCCCTTCTGTCACCTGATGGAGTTTTGGTTCCTTGCCGCTGTTGCCTTACCTTCTGGCTTGCTTAGTTGGGGACATTTAATATTCAATTATTTTCAATAATTTTTTTTTGTATTTTCATGTTATAACTGTGAAGCTGCTTTGATACAATCTGTATTGTAAAAAGCGCTATATAAATAAAGATGACTTGACTTGACTTGACTTGACTTGTGTGTGTTTGTGTGTGTTTGTGTGTGTGTGTGTGTGAGAGAGAGAGAGAGAGAGAGAGAGAGAGAGAGAGAGAGTGAGAGTGAGAGTGTGGTGTGTGTGAGAGAGAGAGAGAGAGAGAGAGAGAGAGTGAGAGTGAGAGAGTGTGTGTGTGTGTGTGCGCGTGTGTATGTGTGAGTGTGTGTGTGTGTGAGAGAGAGAGAGAGAGAGAGAGAGAGAGAGTGTGTGTGTGTGTGTGTGTGTGTGTGTGTGTGTGTGTGTGTGAACATGATGTTTATTGTAGATCTAGTCTAAATGTGAGCATTTACTCATCTCACTTGCACACAAAAAAGATTCAATATTCCTCGAAATGAATAAAATCAGTGAAATGCAGAATCTGAATACTATGCAAACCTCCAATAACTAAATATGTTAAATAAAACATACATTTTAATGCATTTAATCTTACTTTATTGACCAATGTACTTGCTTCTGACCTTTGATGATTCAGTTACACCATAAGCAAAAATTACTATATATATTTTAGTTTGTATTGGTAAAGTAAGTGTATACGGGTCTTATTGTTCCGTTATCCAGAATATCAGCAGAAGGTTTGCTTGAGCGGCGCCCTCTACTGTACAGGAGTCAATCTGCATTTCCTTCAGCCGGAGGATTATTATTTCACTTTTAGTGTGAAAGGGTCTTTACATTTGCACAAAAATATAACTTTGTGTGAAAAAAAAAAAAAAAAGTTACGCATTACTTTTCTAAAAAAGTAACTAAGTAATGCAAGTTACTTTTTAAGGGAGTAACGCAATATTGTAACGCATTACTTTTCAAAGTAGCGTTCCCCAACACTGGAGATCTGGTTGATTATTAGATGTTTCCTTGTACGAATGCATCATCATCTCATCCTGCACATATTCATACAGATTAATAAATCATGTAAGACTGCTCACACGTTGGGCACGATGTTGAGACGGCCGGCGTCAGCGGGATTATTCTCTCTGTACGAGGACGAGGTCAGCTGACCGTAATGGACACGCCCATCCTCCAATCCCAGAGCAGAAGAGCAGGCACCTGATGGGCGATGATGTCATCATATTTTGAGCAAAGAAAATCAAGCATATTTCAGGATCATTAACATGTTTTGGTATTCATGACTCGTCTGAGTTCCTACCTCTCTGATCAGGTCCTGCGTCCTTGGAGACGCAAAGAGACACAAACAATTACACACTTTAACAAACACAAACACAATGCAATAATAGAAAACCACTTCTTTAAAAGTTACACTCTATCAATGCTATTGTACCACAATAAATATATACAAATATTAATTCAATATTATCTTAATTATTGTAATGAAATGGGGCACATTTAAGGACCTAAGATATTCTGTATTGTGGCATTCTTAAATATAAATTTTATTTAATTAATAATTAAGGTAAGAATATAATATAAAACTTAAAAAACATGAAAATATAATATATTCATATAAAGCTAAACAAATTAGGTACATATATATATATATATATATATATAGGCTATACCTATTTTTTAGCTTTATATTAATATTTTATTTTTTTTAAGCTTTAAACTATATTATTATATTATATTTATACCTTAGTTATTCATAATTTATTATTTTTATATTTATTTAATATTTAAGAATGTCACAATATTAAATATAATATATTAATATAAAGCTTTAAAATATATATATATATATATATATATACACCTATTTTTTAGCTTTATATTAATATTTTAAAAAATTTAAGCTTTATACTATATTATTATATTATATTTTACCTTAGTTATTCATAATTTATTATTTGTATATTTATTTTATATTTAAGAATGTCACAATATTAAATATAATTTATTAATATAAAGCTTTAAAAAAAATATATATATATACACCTATTTTTTTAGCTTTATATTAATATTTACAATTTTTTAAGCTTTATACTATATTATTATATTATATTTTTACCTTAGTTTTTCATAATTGATTATTTGTATATTTATTTTATATTTAATAATGTCACAATATTAAATATAATATATTAATATAAAGCTTTACAATTTTTTTTATAATAATATATATATATATACCAATTTTTTTAGCTTTATATTAATATGTTATATTTTTTAAGGGCATGTCATTGTCAGATTTGTCCTCAGATGTGATGGTATTTGAGCAGTTAAGAAAGTCTCACAGTGGTGGTCCGGACTCTGTGTGGTCGTGTGGTCATGCTGGGTGTCCTGAGCGGGGGGGCAGTGGGGGGGATGTGGGTCGTACAGTCTCTCTCATCCGCCCCATCAGGACAGTGAGGAACTCCATCACAGCGCCGCTCCGCCTCAACACACCCCCCTGGAGGAGGGCAGGAGAACTGACCCGGCGCACAGCCCGTCCCTGGACACAACACACACTCTTCAGGCATAGGCAAGAACAAATGCACGGAGAAAATAAAGCATATTTTAGGATTTTAAGAGTTTTGCATTCTGATATTGGGTCTTCAAATTTCATTTATTACAATAATGCATATACATCTTTTATTTTTAAGTTGTTTGCAATTCTCATTAAAATATCATTACTGTCATTCAGTCACTTTTTCATTATTTAAATTAGAATAATTGAATGGCAGTGCAACAAATGATATGATGATACACAGATATTGTACAATTAAAAATATATATATCATTGTTTTTTTTCACATAATAAATCAACATTTTTTTTTTCATATTTCACTTACAGTAATAGAGAATTATATATATTTTTGCAATATGCTAATGACAACTGATGCAAAATATTTTTTGTTTCTTTCTTTTGGTTTTATATCATAACATTAAATGATGTTCCAAATGATAAGATCCATAAACTAAATAAAAGGAAAAAAAATAGTTCTGAATATATTCTCACCTGTATTGGTAATTATACTATTATAGTATTTATTAATATTTTGAATTAATGTTCATTTTAGTTGAAGTCTTAGTAATTTTGTTTAAGTGTTTGTATTTTATTTCATTTCAGTTTATTCAAATTAACAATCCCTATGATAAAATCATCATGTTTTTCTCAAAGTATGACACTTTTTGTAAGCATGAAATAGGAAAAGTCAAGAAGTCTCAAATTGTGACTGAATTACACAGAACGCAAGTAAAGAGCGATCTTTTTATAATCACTGAAGCTGTCGCTCAGTTCAGAATGATACTATAGAACAATGTCACATTTAAAATTTACATTAAAATTTGTCCCTATGAAAATTAGGTTGTTAAAAGTTCATTTTAACTGCGTCTCAAGCTCAGTGCTTTACTGTCACGTGTGCATTTCCAAGAAATAATGATGTAATATTATTAGTAACTCTTATTAATGTAAAACAATAGTAATTGTATGATTAAACTGTATTTCTGATGACCAGCTACAGCTCTCGAGTGTTAGTCTGCAGCGCTGAGATGGACAGGGAGATCGGCGTGTACCGTCAGCGCATCCCATGAGCTCGACTCGCAGATAGATCCCGTTCTGAAAGTCATGAGGAAGAATCCGCACGAACCGAGCCGACACCATCCGGTCCAGACGGGCCAGAGCTACGCCGCGGTCATCACTGTTGCCCTGAAACACCTGGACGAAGCAAAACAGGGTCAGTTCCCCCAGAACTCTGTCAGTAATGACTCTCCTCATGTTGTTCCCGTCAGACTCTCCTTCATCTTCGGGACACAGATGAAGATGTTAGTGATTAGATCTGAGAGTGTCTCACTCCTCCATACACTAATAAATGCTGGGTTGTTTTAACCCAATTTTGATTTTATTTTAACAAAGTTATTACACTGTAAAATTTAAAAACGGTCAAAATGACCGTCTTGGGAGTTCTAGTGCTAATAACTTTCTGGGCCGGCAAGTTTAAATTACAAAAATGCTGGGTTGTTTTAATTTTTAAAAAAATTTAATTTTTGTTTAAATTAAAACAACCCGGCATTTTTGTAATTTAAACTTGCCGGCCCAGAAAGTTATTAGCACTAGAACTCCCAAGACGGTCATTTTGACCGTTTTTAAATTTTACAGTGTAATAACTTTGTTAAAATAAAATTAATTTGGCTGTAGGACTCTGACTTTTCCTAAATATGTGTATATTTTATTCTGACACTGTTATTTTATTAAAATCACAAAACACAAAACAGTTCTGACTATTTCACTGCACGCATTATTGATACATAAATCCGCTACATTTCCAGCCTATTGGTACCCGTTGCATAGCATAACTTATTTACAAACGGTGCTGTAGGCTAACGGTATGAAGCTTTGACGTTTCCTAACATTTTTGCATGTCTTGTCACGTGGTAAATGCGGTGGGGGGAAAAATTTACGCAAAACTTTCCTCACATGGCAGCACCTATCGGGGCAATCTTTCTTTTGTGCTTGTTTTAAGGGCGATAGCGTCAGGACATGATGACAGGAATTAAAAGCTTCATTGGAAAACTTAAAAAGAAGGTTCCAATGTAGATATGACATGACGTTCAGTACGGCCATATGAACGCCAAAGTATGAACGGTCAAAATGACCGCTATGACCGCTTCTAGTAGTTTTGGAATGGGCTTTATGCACAGCTGCACTACTTCCTGAACTTTAGCCAGCTCCTTTGTTTCCTGTCTGCCATTATTGGACAAACTGATTAATCCGGGTGTGTCTGACCAACAACAATAATCAGACACCCGGATTAATCAGTTTGTCCAATAATGGCAGACAGGAAACAAAGGAGCTGGCTAAAGTTCAGGAAGTAGTGCAGCTGTGCATAAAGCCCATTCCGGTAGTTCTAGTGTTAAAGACAATGTTTAAAATAGTCCAAGTGACTACAGCGGCTCAACCTTAAGGCGTTATTTTAGTTTTTTTGCACACAAAAAAAAACGCTTGATGAACTTCAGGTTGAGCCGCTGTAGGACTATTTTAAACATTTTTGAAGGAGAGTCTGACGGGGAACAACATGAGGGAGAGTAATTACTGACAGAGTTTACAGTTCTGGGGGAACTAACCCATTAACTGATCCAATATTACACAAATTTCCAACTTTAAATTGGATGTCTAATGATATTTCAATGCATTCTGACTCATTTACACTGAAACGCTTCGAAACGTAATAAAGCCTCATTGCCTGAAATCTCGTGACTCTGGCAGTTTGACACACGCTCTGAACCACTGATCCAGA
Source organism: Phoxinus dragarum (assembly GCA_033366665.1). Classification (NCBI taxonomy): domain Eukaryota; kingdom Metazoa; phylum Chordata; class Actinopteri; order Cypriniformes; family Leuciscidae; genus Phoxinus; species Phoxinus dragarum. The sequence goes on along the minus strand of JARPMJ010001866.1, from coordinate 89,308 downwards.
ACAAAACATCCGTAAAGGTTTCGAAGCTTTGTTTGAAACTACATCACTAGTTTTTGGTTGTGTTCAGTTTCCCACAGAACCCAGCGTGAGGGGAACAGATGCAGTTTGTGTGTTTGTATGCAAGTGTGTTTGTTTGTTCCCGGCATTTGGGTGACGAATGTTTTATGAACAAGGCCCAGTTCGACTCTGGATTTACAGGCCGTTTGAAACTGAAAGATGAAGCGGTCCGGGCGATAAAAGATCCGGTCATGAGTCGGTGAGTAACGTCTAATGTCTGTGTTTTGTTGGCAGTCGGTGTGTAAGTGCATATAATGTAAACACGAAAGTATGTAATCTAAAGTTATCCAGGGGTAGAAGAATCGGTACAGCGTATCTCTCTTTTTTAAATCTGATCAAAATAAAGACATTTCAGAGATATGAAGGATCCTACTCTATAGCTTCTCAATATTAGCGTGAGATTGGCAGAAAGTGTGTGTGTACTCTGTAAGGTTCAGGTCTGTGTGCGTCACCTTGGCTTTGGGTCTGGCGTCCGTGATCGTCTCTTTATACGTGAACCACTGCCGGCCGTCGCCGCTGAACTGCAGACAGAAGCCGGACACAAACGTGTCGAACACGCCGCCGCCCTGAGTCAACAAGCCTACAGAACACAGTCACATCACAACTTTAGTTTATTACTGGTGCTTAAAGCTTCTTCTTCCATATAGGCACCAGCCATATTCATTATATATGGAATATACTTACATATACTTTACATATACTATAGAATATACTTACATATACTTACATATACTATAGAATATACTTACATATACTTACATATACTTACATATACTATAGAATATACTTACATATACTTACATATACTTACATATACTATAGAATATACTTTACTTACAAATATGACCAGTGTTGGGGAACGCTACTTTGAAAAGTAATGCATTACAATATTGCGTTACTCCCTTAAAAACTAATTGCGTTAGTTAGTTAGTTAGTTAGTTAGTTAGTTTTTTAGAAAAGGAATGTGTTACGTTACTTTTGCAGCACTTTTTCCCCATCTGAGCTGGGCTTGTTTTTTTATAACAAAAACGTTATATTTTTGTGCAAATGTAAAGACCCTTTCACACCAAAAGTGAAATAATAATCCTCCGGCTGAAGGAAATGCAGATTGACTCCTGTACAGTAGAGGGCGCCGCTCAAGCAAACCTTCTGCTGATATTCTGGATAACGGAACAATAGGACCCGTATACACTTACTTTACCAATAAAAACTAATAAAATATCTATAGTAATTTTTGCTTATGGTTTAACTGAATCATCGAATGTCAGAAGCAAGTTCATTGGTCAATAAAGTGAGATTAAATGCATTAAAATGTATGTTTTATTTAACATATTTAGTTATTGGAGGTTTGCATAGTATTCTGATTCTGCATTTCACAGATTTTATTCATTTCGAGGAATATTGAATCTTTTTTTTTGTGCAAGTGAGATGAGTAAATGCTTATAGACTAGATCTACAATAACCATCATGTTCACACACACACACACACACACACACACACACACACACACACACACACACACACACACACACACACACAAAAAGCGCCTCTGCACTTCGATTTGTCTCAACATGAGGACGACAGCTGTCAGTCAATAAATCGGAAATAAAGTAGCTTGCGTTACTTATTTGAAAAAGTTACTCTTATTATTATTTATTTTTTTGTTGTAAATTTTAAAAGTAATGCGTTACTTTACTAGTTACTTGAAAAAGTAATCTGATGACGTAACTCAAGTTACTTGTAATGAGTTACCCGAAGGGGCGCCACTTTAAGGGCCCACGCACCTTTGAGGCCCCCAAAAATAGATTTTTCTTAATGGAGCGGGTGCGGTCGGGGAGCCCAACCTCATATTCTTTCACAGGGCCCAAAATTGCCAGTGGCACCCCTGATTACCCCAACACTGGGAAAGGCATAGTTGTGTTGAATCGAGCTTCAGAAGCAGCTGTCGAGGGTCACCTGTGATATTGTGGCGCCTGAGCAGGTCGATCTGGAGGAACGGGCCGGTGGAGGGTCCGGTCTCCTCGGGGGTCCCAGCCGACAGCTCTCGGTACTCCTTCGGCTCTGGGCTCCAGCCCTGCAGGTCTCGCTGAGGGTCTCGGGCGTGCAAGCGTCCCGCTGACGGAGGGTGGTCGGGCTGATGGGTCGAGGCGCTGAAGCTGGAGCCGGGGAGCGAGTGAACGCCCAGAGCTGACCAGCACTCGTCTATATAACAACAGAAGATCAGAAAACTGAGATATAAATGATTCTGATGCATCAAGTCTATGCGAATAAAATAAACACTGAAAAAACTGAGGAATGTTTAGGCACTGTGTCAAATGGCACACTTGCAGTCTTGTGGACTTAAAAAGAGCGTCCCATTTCTCATTTTAGGTTTCAGACGGGTGTTCGTGGCGATATGCACACATATTGCATTATGTCACAAAAGCGTGGACTGAAAACTGGGCTGTCACTGACCTCCCGGGGGCAGGGGGTAAGTTGGGACAGTCGGAGGGCCCTCTGGTGGTGTGGAGGGTCCAACCGTTATTGGCAGGACCATTGGTGTAGTCGTCACGATAGTGGTGATATTATCTGAAAACACAATATATTTCTGCATAAACAACTGCAATCACCTGGTGTTATTATGATCACAAAACCACAAGCATACAATAATGCATCATGATAAACATGATAAACCTTTCTCTTCACAATAGCAACACTTGTCTTCTTCCCCTGGAATCAGAGCTTGACCCTGAAATGGAGAACAAATGTTACAAGGTTAAGGCGAGACACGGCAGGCACACACACACACACACACACACACACACACACACACACACACACACACACACACACACACACACACACACACACACCTGTGGGCATCCAGTGGCAGCATAAGGATAGTACGGGCCGCACACACACACACACACACACACACACACACACACACACACACACACACACACACCTGTGGGCATCCAGTGGCAGCATAAGGACAGTACGGGCCACACACACACACACACACACACACACACACACACACACACACACACACACACACACACACACACACACACCTGTGGGCATCCAGTGGCAGAATAAGGACAGTACGGGCCACACACACACACACACACACACACACACACACACACCTGTGGGCATCCAGTGGCAGCATAAGGACAGCACGGGCCGCACACACACACACACACACACACACACACACACACCTGTGGGCATCCAGTGGCAGCATAAGGACAGTACGGGCCGCACACACACACACACACACACACACACACACACACACACACCTGTGGGCATCCAGTGGCAGCATAAGGACAGTACGGGCCGCACACACACACACACACACACACACACACACACACACACACACACACACACACACACACCTGTGGGCATCCAGTGGCAGCATAAGGACAGTACGGGCCGCACTGCGCGGTGAAGTTGGGCAAACACTGGCACAACTGGCACTGACCGCCTTTCCAGCGCTCGCCAACCGTGTGTGTGTGTCCACGATATTCACACTCGCTGCACGGCTCTGTCTGACAGCTGAGGACACACACACACACACACACATGTTGAAAAACCGTTATGATCTGTGTTTTTTAATATTGTAGTTTATTAATTCAACGGCAGGCTCATGGGTTCAATTCCCCGGGATGAAGTAATTAAATGTAAACTGCCTTGAATGCATTCAATACCAGTCGCTTCGGATCACAGCATCTTCTAAATGCATAAATGTACCAGATTAAATCCTCTACTGAAGCAGAATGGCAGTTCTGTGTTCTATATTTCCCAGATCTCCAGGATGCATTGAGCCGTATTCACACTCACCGCCGGGCCTTGCGGTAGATCCCGCGGCACTGCCGGCCGCTGCCGTGCTGCGACGGGTTATTCGGGCTCCGGAACGACCACTGCACACTCTGGACTCCACACGGACCCAAGCACTCGCCCCACTGAGACCAGGACGACCAGCCGCAGTGAACTGGTGAGACACACACACACTGGGGCATCACCCGTCCACTCAACCACAGGTCCCCGGGTCAAGCCAGTTTTCAGTAACACTTTACAATAAGGTTCATTAGCTAACATTAGTCAATGTATTAACTAACATGAACTAACAATGAGCCATACTTTTCTTACTATAATCTTTGTTAATGTTTGTTCATAAAAATACAGCTGTTCATTGTTTGTTCATGTTAGTTCACAGTGCATTAACTCATGTTTATAACCTTTGATTTTAATAATGTGTTTGTAAATGTTGAAATGAATATTAACTAAGATTAATAAATCTGTATGATTTATTGCATGCATGAGTGTGTGTGTTTGTGTGTATGTGTGTGTGTGTGTGTGTGTGCATGCGCTTGAGTGTGTGTGCATGCGTGTGTGTTTGTGTATGTGTGTTTATGTGTGTGTGTGTGTGTGTGTGTATGTGTGCATGAATGCGTGTGTGTGTGTGTGTGTGTGTGTGTGTGCGTGTGTGTGATGCGTGTGTGATGCGCGTGTGTGTGTGTGTGTGTGTGTGATGCGTGTGTGTGTGTGTGTTGCGTGTGTGTGTGTGTGTTTGTGTGTGCATGCGCGTGAGTGTGTGTGCATGCGTGTGTGTTTGTGTATGTGTGTGTTTGTGTGTGTGTGTGTGCGCGCGCGTGTGTGTGTGTGCGTGCGTGTGTGTGATGCGTGTGAGTGTGTGTGTGTGTGCGTGTGTGTACCTGAGCACTCTGGGTTGGGCTGACAGCGCTGCACTCGACCTCTCTCACACACACACATGTCACAGCCCACTTTGACCTGCTGACCGGGCCAGTACCGAACCCCAGTCACCTCACACACACACTCCTCCGGCACAACACACTGATGCTCGTGGTTCATGACCTTCCCATCAGGACACCAGCAGCCTGACAGCATAAAACAACACGGTTTTATTACAATAAAAACACAAACATCAACAATAAAACAAAGCATTTTTATTGTAATTATGAATTATTGATGATGGTTCTTGTATGGTTCTTATATCGTATTATAATATAGACTCTGACATTAAAGAAGCTGTGAAGTATTCAGAGAGAAACACACCTGTGAAACACTCAGAGTTGGGGTCACATGTCGTTGCCCCGGATACGTGAGCGCAGGTCAAAGGGCACGGTGCACAGGTGTGTGTGACGAGAGCCGCGGGACACGAGACATTAGCGCAGCCGTCTTGAGGACACGGTTCTGGAAAACACATCCGAGTTCAGTCACGGAACACAGAGCAGAGGAACAGTCCTGCACGACCCTGAGATTAAACACACACTGCTGTGAGCTCAACTCCATCCCACCCAAAGCCCTATTTATACTTCAAAATAACTCACAATGTCATGCATAGCCCTTTTAATTCACCTCTAAATATCTTACATTGTGTGTTTGTCGACCTCTTGTGGAAAAATAATAATATAAGATGATATTTCATGAGTCTAGATGGCCTTATATCTCTATATGGAGCAAATGAGCTGTTCCTCTGGGTCCTAAAGTCAGTTCGGTTCAGTGTGCATTCAGATACACATGTAGACATTATAAAATAATTTTTTGGTAATGTTTTAGCATTTTTAGTTTGAATTTTGAGCATTTTTTCTGAAGCATTCCTCGCTTTCCATTCATTCCTATGGGGGTCAAATTGACCCGCGAGGGAAGGATTTGTTACTTTTTTTAATTTCAACAACAAAACTCCTCGAATCCATTCAAAAAAATGTTTTGTGGTCCAAGTGCGACAAAAGTCCTGGGGTCTTGGACCCCTCCGATGAACACTCAATAATTCCAAACAAAATTTCCAGGTCAAAATGACCCAAGGGAAGGATGATGGACAAGATGGTAGCACAAGCTGGGCTGCGATAAAAGTTAAAATAATACACAGCAAAGACATTGGTTAATAAAGTGAGAATAAATACATAAAGTATATTTGTTTAACTTCAGCTGCTAGCCAGAGATTTCTAAAATACACTGTTGAAAGTGGAACACACACTCTAAAAAATGCTGGGTTGTTTCAACCCAAATTTGGGTCAAATATGGACAAACTTTAATTAAAAATGTTAACCCAACGGTTGGGTTAGTCCATATTTGACCCAGATTTGGGTTGAAACAACCCAGCATTTTTAGAGTGCACCGAGCACCAAAACACATTTGTAGCCAATCAGCAGTAAGGGGCGTGTCCACTCATGATGGGGAGTGTTTGTGAATTTGGGGGCGGGCCTATCAAGATAGGGGTGTGATCCTTTTGTGTAGGGGCGTGTTTGTTTTGGTGATTTTAAATATCAACAGTGTTTCTCAGAAAGTGCTTACTGCACCTTTAAATGCCTGGGCTCTTTAAAGTCTGGTGGATTCTGATTGGCTGTCAATGTTTTTTTGGTTCAAGCAGGTTCTTACTGATGTCGATGGTGAGGTGAGTTTCTCCAGGTAGTTCAGTGCAGGTTCGGCCTCCGTTCTGCGGTGGGAAACACTCTCTCTGACGAACCTCAACACCGCCACAACCTTTACTGCAGTTCGACCATGTGACCCACGGCAGCCAGTAGCCATCCACTGTTGGACAGAACCACAAACTCAATATCTTACAATTATTAAAACAACTGCAAGAAAGAAAACTCCCTAGTCCGTGAGTATATCATGTGCACAAACTCAGGGACACGTATGTTCAGCGTCACTGGTGTTTATGAACAACGGCAGAGCTTTTTTATGACATTTTTTTAAATGCTATTTAGAGTACATTATGATAAATATTTTGTTTGTTACATAAACGTTCAACACTTCAGCCATCAATTAATTCATATTGATTCAATAAGTTCAATACTTGTATATTAATATGCTTATGCTGGAATATAATTAAAATACGGTTTGTTTTCTTCATCTCACAATCCACATCTTGCTTTCGAGCTCCAGAACTGTAAATGGCATCGATGCTCCTTGGTTTTCACTGAGCATTATGGGAGTTTTTATGGAGTGAGCGTTTCTGTGCACTGGAAGGATTTTGCGATTAAATGGCCGACTCCGATACATCTCAAAATAAAATTGGTCATTTTATAAATTCTCATTTTCTACATGAATCTACAACATTTAAAAAAACATTGAAGTCCCCCTGTGGTGTAAATCCATCTTTTAATGTAGTTTATGTGTGTATGTGGAGTTATTAATCTGCTTTAACACACACATGTGTAAGTTCATAAGTGGACAGCATTGCTGAGTATTTTCTGCTTAAAACTGCAGTGAACCAAAGACAGTCTCAAAAACACGGTTTGAAATCGCTGGTGTTTCTGACGTCACACACTACCTTGACCAATCAGATCAACGTGTGATCGTCCACCAGTGGATCTCTGAGTGAGGGAGTGAGTGGAGGCGGGGCTCATTTGCATATTCATAGCACCGCGCATACTAAATGAGGCAAGGGTGTTGAGTTACATTCAAGATATTTTAAGGCTATTTTAAGGAAAAAACACTTAAATATGTTATTTTGGAGATCAAAGATGAATTTTAAGGGATGCAGTTTTCAACTTTAATTATTAGAAATGCTTAGTGCAGAATCAACTTTGGTTCAAGGATCAGCCAATTTTCCACGTGCACTGTAAAGCGTGGATGTTTAGGAAAGTGCTATCTTTAGAGGAGAATTAAGTCAAGCCGATGTCCCGAAAGCCTGGTTTCAAACTAATGTTACGGTGTAATTTGCTGAGAGTGTGTTTTACCCGGGCAGGCGGTTGAGTAACACTGCTGTCGCTGTGTCGTCTCTCCTCTACAGTGTCCGTCTGAATCCTCTGGGGTGCAGCGTCTCTGTCGGCTCACGGTCCCGGATCCACAGCTCCGGCTGCAGGGGCTCCAGGGGCCCCAGGGGCCCCAAACACCACAGCCCGTCTCATCGGACCCGTCCCACACACAGTCTGCTGCGCCGTTACACAACTGCAACAACACACACTGATCACATCACAACATTCAACACTCTCCAGCAAATAGAAACTTAAATGTTATTAAACGTATTTATTTATACACTACAAGACCAAAGTTTGCGATCGGTACGATTTTTTATGTTTTTTATGTTTTTAAAAGAAGTGCATTTATTTGATTAAAAATACAATTTTTTTTATATTTTAATATATTTTAAAATGTAATTTATTCCTGTGATCAAAGCTGAATTTTCAGCATCATTACTCCAGTCTTCAGTGTCACATGATCCTCCAGAAATCAAGATCAAGACACATTTATGATTATTATCAGTGTTGAAAATAGTTTAAAAAAAACTGTTTTCTTTGATGAATAGAAAGTTCAAAAGAACAGCATTTATTTAAAAAATAATCTTTGTAACATTATAAATGTCTTTACTGTCACTTTTGAACCATTTTATTCATCCTTGAATAATAAAAGTATGTTAATTTCCCCAAAAAAATATAATAAAAATTCTTACTGACCCTAAACTTTTGAACGGTAGTGTTTAATGTTACAAAACTTTTCTATTTCAGATAAATGCTGTTTTTTTCTATTCATCAAAGAATCCTGAAATAAAAATGTAAGTAACTGTTATCAACACTGATAATAATCATAAATGTGTCTTGATCATCATATTATACTGATTTCTGGAGGATCATGTGACACTGAAGACTGGAGTAATGATGCTGAAAATTCACACTAATAAATTACACTTTACTATATATTCACATAGAAAACTGATGATTTACACTATAATAATATTTCACAATATTACTGTTTTTTGACGTTGTAGTATTTTTAATCAAATAAATGCAGCCTTGGTGAGCAGAAGATAATTATTTTAAGTATGACATTTTACATAAAAAATTGACTCTGATTCTAGAAGGCGATGCACAAACACAAATAAACCTGTCAACATTGATTTCACACAGATGTATCACTGATCTGCCTTACTTAAGGTGGACGATGACGACATTTTCTTCTAGAAACAAACTTGTTGTATTATTTTCATGTTATCACTGTGAAGCTGCTTTGATACAGTCTGTATTGTAAAAAGATCTATATTATTAAAGGTGACTTGACTTGACGGATCAGAACCAGTACCGTGTTGAAGGGAACACAGGATCCATCCGCACAGGTGAACTCGGGACAGACGCGACTGGTGTTTCCCTCACTAGGGGGCGCTGTGGAGGGCATCACTTTATCTAGAGAGAGAGAGAATAAAGCACAATTTAAATATAAAGATAACCATAACTACATTAATGTCCACACCAATATCGTTCTGTTCTCTTCTGTTTATTATAAGCACTGCAGGTTTGCTGTCTGCTACTTTAAAGGTGCAGTGAGCGATTTCTGAGAAACACTGTTGAAAGTGGATCAGAGCTTCATTCATCCGGGTTTTGTTGTGCTATTGTGCGTACAGCATAAATACTGAATTCAGTGTGAAGGGAAGATGTTATCAGAAACGAACCGCAGAGTATCTCGTCCTCTCCTTTAGGGCAGTCGGGAATCCCGTTACACACTCGTGAAATGTTCACACATGTGCGATTATCACACGAGAAACTGTCCAGACAGGGAGGAATCCGTGTGGAACCTGGTGAGAATGAGGAATACATATGAATACACTCAAACAAAACCCCTGGCTTCTGCATGTCAGTCTGGTGTACAGATGCTCTCAGTAAATATACGGTGAGAAATGAGGCGTCGAACACATAGACTGTAAAAAAAAGTGAAGAGCGTTTTTGAAGCCCAAAGTGGGCGGAGCCAGCTGTCGCCATCTTGTTAGCGCGTCACTCCTGGATAAACTAAATGTGCAGCGAGGCGGATTAGCTGAGGTGACGTGACGCTAACACACAGCAGACAAACGGCTAGGAGTGACATCAGCGGCAATCCACCTGTCACTCAAGTGGCCACGCCCTTAATTATGCAGAACTTTAAGGCTTAATATTATTTAAACTAATGAGTTATAAAAAAATTCACCCCCCTCACAGTCGTCATGAAGGGCAAAATTAGCTATATAGACCAAAACCTATTTTTGGACCAGGGTGTAAACATGTTTTATTCTGCTGTAAAGTTGGGCATTTTAACATGCGGGTCTATGGGACTGAGTCTCTTCTGGAACCGGCCTCTAGTGGCCAGTGGAGGAACTGCACCTCATTAAGGACACGTCAGCTCTTACCGCAGTTGTCCAGGCTCTCGTCTGAGGCGTCTCTGCAGTGGGCCGTCCCGTCACACAGATGCTGGTGCTGGACACACTGGTCTCCGGTCTGGCAGAGGAACTGGTCCGGTTGACAGGTGCGGGAACACGGTTTCTCATCGCTCCCGTCCAGGCAGTCGGTCTCTCCGTCACAGCGCCACGCGATCGGCACACACTGACCACTCGTACACCCGAACTCAAACTGACTGCACCCTGAAACCACATCACCATTGTTCTGTGCTTATGACAACTATGCAACGTGAACAGCTTCAAATGCATGTTTTATAATCTTTCATATAGTGATGCTCGATATATCGGCCACCATATCGGTATCGGCCGATATATGTTCATTTATAATGTTATCGTTATCGGCATGATAAGAAAATTTGGCTGATATATTAAAGCCGATAAATAAAGGATTGTTTCCTTCAGCTGAGACACTTCAGATGTTCAACATGGTTTTGAATTGCTTGAAATATGATTGGAATCACTTAAAAAAAGGAAAATATAGTGAAATTTAAAAATGTTCTGTCATATCGGCTACATAAAATTATAATGAGAATGATGGCTTTTAATTGTGAGACTTTTGTTTATGTAATCAGGCTCTCAAAAATCATATAAAATTTTAGATTTAGATTTATCGGCCAATATATCGGTTATCGGCTTTCTTAATATAAAGAATTATCGGTTATCGGTATCGGGCAAAATGTTCATATCTGTGCATCCCTGCTTTCATACCTTTGACGGGACAGATGAGCTCGTCGACGCCGGAGGGACAGTCCCTGTGACCGTCACACACTCTCTCTGCGGACACACACTGATCTCCGGGACACTGGAGCTCTCCGAGCGCACACACACACTCTCTCTCGTCGCTGTAGTCTCCGCAGTCGTCGTGACCGTCGCAGCGATGCAGATACAGAACACACCGGCCCGAGGAACAGAGGAACTCGTCCGGCCGGCACACGGCACCACAGTCTGAACACACACACACACACACACACACACACACACACACACACACACACACACATTTTTGTCAGGATTAGTTTAGGTTTAGTATAGGATGTTACTGTTTTAAATATGTAATGGCTTTGGGGCCTAAAGTCTGGATCAGTTTATTTAAATTGTGCTTTATTAAACTTAATAAAAAAACACTTTTATGATGGACAGATGCACTTTTATGATGACAGATGCACTTTTATGATGGACAGATGCACTTTTATGATGGATAGATGCACTTTTATGATGGACAGATGCACTTTTATGATGATAGATGCACTTTTATGATGGACAGATGCACTTTTATGATGATAGATGCACTTTTATGATGAACAGATGCACTTTTATGATGATAGATGCACTTTTATGATGAACAGATGCACTTTTATGATGATAGATGCACTTTTATGATGATAGATGCACTTTTATGATGGACAGATGTACTTTTATGATGGATAGATGCACTTTTATGATGATAGATGCACTTTTACACTGCAAAAAATGATATCTTGCAGAGTCAAAAAATCTTAAAATAAGGCAAAAATTCTTGTTTTTTTTCTTCTAAGATAAATTAACTAGCCTAGAATTAAAAGCAAAAGATTATTTTGCTTGTTTTGAGAAAATATAACTTGAATTTTCTTACTTAGAAAAAAATGCCAATTCTGGTGATTTCTTTAAATGAATTAAGTATCTTTTTAAAGTGTATGGTATATTTTGACACAGTCTATCCTAGAATCAGAAATTTCAAGCCATATTTTCTTATTTTAAGAGCACAATGTTTCTTATTTTTAGAAAATGTAAGAACATTCAGACAAAAAGATTTTTTTTAAAATTGTTTCCTACTTTACATTGAATGAATGCATGAGGCATTTAGCGCTTTCACACACTACTTTACACCCAAAGCACTTCACAATCATATCAGGGGATCTCTCCTCACCACACCAGCTATAGTGGAGAGAAGAGAGAATGATAGAGGCAATTCAGTGAATTAAACATTATTTAGTTTGAACCAAAGGAGAAACAAGAAAATCAGAGAAACATAACATTTTATTCGGTGCTGACAACTGTCAATTTATAGAGACATCTTGTACACCAAACAGTATCCAGTAACTTCATTTTAACAGCCAAGTACACACAAGGTGCTGAACATTTATTTTTAGCTAAATGTCTTCTCTTTTAGATCAGTACAGTCAGTAAGTAAAAAAATAAAAAATAAAAAGAGGAAACTGACTCTGCTTTCCCGTTACTTTTCCAGTAAATTAGCAGTCAGTGGTGCACTTGTAAATCTCACACACATCTCCAAGATAATACTTGAGAGGAATGTAGGTACGGTTCTTAAAACTGAGTGCATAATATGATGTATAATCTACAATTTTATCTGAATCCACTATCTCAGTGGCTTGAGCAAGGTTTGGGACCTCAATTTCATAAGACGCAAACTCACGACTGAAACCCACTGTATTATAAACTTGACATTCAAAGCAATACAAGAAAGAATTCACAATGTACATGTCCTTTATGAGCCCAAATACAGGAACGCCTTCATTTACATTGATTACAATCACTGATTTCTGGCGCAAGTACCTGTTGCCACTTAGCTCAAGCCATTTTGCAGACACCACGTGATGCACGTTTTCTACACCCAAAAAAGCTCTAATTTTATCCTGCACATACTTCATATTTTCCACTTCAGATACAGGACCCAATAGAATGTCTTTTGAAAAAATTGGGTGATTCTCACGACTGACATTTTGACAACTCTCAAACATCTGATTGTGTTTAACCAAGGACTTGCAAACATTCTTGAAATTTAACTTCGAAGACCACTGTTTGAAAAAACAGTGTTTAGATTCAAATCGCATACACATGTGTCTGACCATTGGACCTAAATCTTTAATCTGTTCAGGAATATGTATCAAATAATGTTGCTTTGGTGTTATATTGTTCTCAGGAAATAACCGTTTCACATTGCTCAAATGTTGCTTAATAAGCAACTTAAGCTTTGCTGTAGTGGCCAACGCAATAACTGGTGCAAATAAGATCTGAACAATCTCGATTAACTCAATAATCACTTGAAAGTATTCATTTCTTTCACAGCTGTCCAAGATGAATGGCAGGATCTTCAATAGGACAAGCATTTGCCCAGCTGATTGCTTTAGTCTGTTGTCATTTGATGATAACGTGGTGACAGTAATAGGGCAAGGTCTATCTCGGACATCAGTTGAGTATGGGTATCCTAGAATAGCACTGTTAAATGTGTCCAGTTCCAGCTGCCCTGATAGCACTAGATGTTTAAGTACAGTTTTAACTTCCAGTGGTGCCACACCTTCTAATATCACATGCATAATATCCTGAGGTGTTTGCCTGATGAGATCAAAGGCTGGAAAATCAATCAGTTTGCTTTTCCTATTAATTCCATAAGTGGTTTTCAAACTGCTTCTCAGAAAGTCTGTGGCTGCCCTCTCAATTTCATTACACTGTCTGACATGTCTATCTAAAGACCGTTTGACAAAGTTTTCTGCATCAAAGTGAACTTGCATATCCTCAAAACTACACTCACAGTGTCGGCATTTGCGGAATGCAAATCCAACTCCCTCTTTAAAGCCTGTTAACTCATGCTGAGCCAAGGTATCACCACAGAGAGAAACTACTGCACCATACAGTGTTCGCTCCCCGTGGGCAGTTTTGATATTCACTCCGTTAAACAACAAATTCAAATCCTCTTGTATTCTCTGCAAAATCACATCTACACCACACTGAGAGATGTCACTTGATTTTGCAATGGCAAGTAGACGGATGGCAGCTAACTTAGACCTCTGTTTAGGATTTATATTGCCCAAAGTGTAGTACACCATTAGCAGTTTGTTTTTTGAGGCATACGACCCGAGAGGATTGCACAGTTCTATCTCATCAGTATACAGGATAAGCTGCAGAGCATTGGGTCTTACAGAGAACAGTGGATGTGACTTTAAAATATCCCCATCAATAATGTCATTGACAAATCCAGCCTTGCTTTGGCTTGGTCCATTGTCAAACACTGCTAGAATCATTGGATGTGAAAGTAGTTGTTCCAAACTTCGGACCAAAGGAATATAGTAAAAGCATATTTTTCTTATTGTTAGAGCTTGTGAGGCTCCTCTTCTCCTAAAGGATGCAGTCTGGGAAATTTCAATTTCTTCGGCTTCAACTACCTTGAACTGCTTTTTTAGATTTGAATCTTGCATATATGTGGTGGAAACTGTGTCAAAAGGGTCTTCAAAATTATTAAAAATGTCCAGAACTTCACTCATCAGTTGATCTGTGACTCCTGATTGTCTCTGCATAACATCTGTAATTTGGCTCCGAAGGCAGTCCAACAGTGAGGCTTGATACTGCTGCACACCGGAAATAACGTCACTGACAGCTCGCTGAAAAAAAAAGCAATAATTTAGAATTAAACAAATTCATGCACCATTAAGGATGATAACAGAATGTAAGAATTCATGTTTATTGCTGTAATTTCACAGAATTCACTTTAGTGTCCTACCTGGGAAAGGCAGTGTTTCACTCTTGAAGTCAGTACAAATGCAGAAGCATGCCTTCTCAGTTCATCAACTTCAGGCTCATCACTTTCTTCTTGCTGGAAATGAAAAACATTTCAAGACTTTATAATTTAATACACATTTATAAATAACCTAAAATAACGCAATATAAAGTGCAACAGTGCCCATTAAATTTTTTCATCAACCTTGGTTCTAGAAGCATTTTATTCCTATTCAGTTTTCAATTTGGATGACAATTTCTTTGTTCAATTATTAAACACCATGAATGAGCAGGAGGAGATCATAAAGTTTGGGATGTGAGTGTGCGCAGTTTATGTTGTAGAACAAAAAGTCAAAGTATTGACAAGAAGTTGTGTTTACCAACAGGCTTTATTTTACTCATAAATTGAAAAACCCGTTTTCAAATGCTTGCCATTATCGTGTAAATGAACGTCAATAACACAAACAAAGTTTTCTGATTTCAATTGAAAACGGTGTGGTATTAAACATACCTTAAGATATCCGAAACTAATGTAAACAACAACAAAAAAAAGAAAAAAGTAATGAGTCGTTGTTAAGATGGATGAAATAAATGGTATTTTTCTCCCGGGACAAAGACAGTTGTACTAGGCTATATTAGGCTTATGTCCAATTGCTGGCTAAATGTGTGTGTATGATGATTAGGGGTGGGCGATAGGGCAAAAATATAATATCACGATATTTTTTTTTTTTTTTAGAAAAGAACTAAATGTCCCAATTTTAAAAACAGAGCCTTACAATGTAACAAATGATATATATCGTAGACATTTAGGCCAAAGTGGCGAAGATAAAAAACCCTCATCATTATTTCCTTTGTTATTAAAAAATAATAACAATACACATATACATTATATAATTAGCTAAAGAAATAAAGCACTGTTTATTTCATTTGTAGGTTTATTTAACAGTAGCATTCAAGAAAGAAATTACATAAACAAACAAACATAAAAGCCTACATAGACTTCACTGTATAAATTATACATTGATTCTTATTAAAGCTACTATTAAAGTTCTAAGTCAAAAGCAGCTGGACAGTTCATCCCAAAATGAAAATTGCCATAATTTACTCTCCAAGTTGTTTTAAACCCGAATAAGTTTCTTTCTTCTGTTGAAAATAAGTTATTTTGAAGAAAGTGGCCATCTAAGATTTGCTGGTCCCCAGTGACTTCCATAGTATATATTTTTCCTGCAATGAAAGCCATTGGGGACCATCAAATGTTATGTTTGGTTAGCCACTTTCTTTAAAATATATATTTGTTTGTGTTCAGCACAAAATCTAAATCAAAACAGGTTTAGAACAACATTAGAGCACTGAATAATGACAGCATTTTCATTTTTTGGGTGAACTATCCCTTTAAGGACAATTGCGGCAGCAAGTTCACTATTAGGCTACTGTCGCTTTAAGACCTGATCGCATCTACTATACAGCCTACAGACATGACACGCACTCTATTTTCTCTCAAATGTTAGCTTTTTAGACATAACCAACTGTATTAACACAATAAGACTTAAAAGATAACTTTTTGACAGACAAAAGCCAATGTTATAGAACAATGCATCAGCACGCGAATGGCGTTGTGAGACGGAGGCGCCAGAACTGCAACTGATAGCACGATACAACGATATTTTTTCATAAGCAGATCGTGGAGGCATTTTAATCGTCCGCGATCAAAAATCGTGATATTGCACACGCACACCACTAATGCTGATACACGTTACCCATTAAAGTCAGGTTTTATTTGTAAAATTGTGTCAACTTACGTGCATTGCCTCTTGTTCTGGTTCAGTCAACGGTACAAACGCAGCGCCATCAGCAGAGCTGTCGGAATCGGCGATGTCTGCTTGGCCACCGCTAGAGTTAAAATCGTCCTCGTCGTCGTTGGCATTTCCTGGTATGCTTGACACATCATGTTCATTTGGGAGAAATTCTGGCTGAAGTGGGATACCGAAATTCTCGAAAAGTCTCTCTTCCACTTGGATTCCAATATCTGCAGATGCACACGCACGGCAATTGTTCCCTTTATCTTGAGCTGAATTTTGGCTTCCACTTGACCTCGATTTGTGACTGTTAAAATGCGAAGAATGCCTCCGTTTGACATGATAGTAAAATGAGTTGTAGACTCGATATTCCTGAGCGCAACCATCAATCCCACAGATCACATGGAAATCCGGGCTGGAACTATGCACGGTGTTTATGTGACTCAGCAGAGCTCTTAACGACAATGCCACAAAGAGGCAGCAAATAACACAACGCCAAATCATTTTAAGTGTCAAAATCTGAACATTTAGTTAAATCATATTTTACTCCATTCTCATATAGCCAGATGTGCCTGTCCCGCCGAAAGCAATCAGAAAGGAAGTGATTCTAACTTTTAATCCAATCAAGGCAGGGACATATTCCATTGGATATAAAATAGGTGAAATCATAAAGCATTATTCCTTTAGAGTTTTTAAAATTTGTACTCAGGGAAGGTGTATTAAAAAGAAAAAACACAAAATTTAAATATGTAATATTTTGAAATGTTAAAAAATTATAATTTAACAGGTTTTATATGTCAATGGTGTTAAACCCATAGACTGTAAAAAGGTTAAACCCTACGGATGGAGCGTAATGGAACCGCCCTTAAATTTACGTCACTGGACCGAACGACCGTTACCAAGCTTGTACCAGTTTCGCGGTTTTCACTATTTTGAGCGCTTGAAGGTAAGAGAACAATTTAAAAAAATATATGTTTTATTTGTTAATCAAATCATTTAGTTTTGTATGAATGTAAGAAAGACAATATCTGATAATTAGCGTGTACAAATAGTGAGTTCGAAATATGACGAAGTCTTAGTTAATAAATTACTGGTTAAATACTTTTATTTTCTTCTCATATTTGATGTCATAACCAAGTAACTTAACGTTAAAGGTAGCAAATAGTCGTTTGAACTTTCTAATTTCCATTCAGGTGGCATTTATGGAGCAGCTTGATTCAGTGACACGGTCCACTTTACAAGGTATGTTACGTTTTAATGTTGCTTCAGACTCTGCTTCGCTTAGTTCAGTGCACATGTAAGAAGTCTTAGGCATGTTATAGATTATCACTAAACATGCTTTAATGTGCCAGTCACAAATATGTTTACACTTTCAAACTGTAATTTTGCTATTAATAGTAACCTACTAAGCAAATGTATGTCCAAAAGACGTCTTTTCACATAAACTCACGTTGGAGCCAGATTGAAAATTTTAATGACGTCTTTTTTTGTGTGTTCTGCACGTCCGATATAGACGTTCATGGAACCTCCGTACAAGATTAAAAACTAGTTCAAATGTGGTCATTGTGGACATATTTTCAACATCATTTATGGTCTCATTTGGACATAATTTATACTTTTTCTGGACCAAATAAACACTATCAGGATGCATTCAATTAAAACTCACATTTATTTCAATTTAATTTCCATTTGTAATTGCAAAGCAACAGACAGTGTGTGTGTTTGTCCAAAAATCATTAAAATAAAATAAACTTCACTAATACCTTTAGATAACTTAGCATCTGTAATTCACACGTTTTGATTGTGAGAGAAACCAGATCTGAAGGATAGACTTTGTGGCGCTTTCCCACTGAGCCATTACCTGCAGACATAAAATAGATACTTTGACTATTTATGTCAGAAGATCTTAATGAGAATTAACAGGTGTGTTAACAAATATGAACATCTAAACCTCTGTTAATTCTCTGACATAAATAGTCAAAGTATCTGTATTTTATGGAAATTAAATTGAAATGAATGTGAGTTTTAATTGAATGCATCCTGATAGTGTTTATTTGGTCCAGAAAAAGTATAAATTATGTCTAAATGAGACCATAAATGATGTTGAAAATATGTCCACAATGACCACATTTGAACTAGTTTTTAATCTTGTACGGAGGTTCCATGAACGTCTATATCGGACGTGCAGAACACGTAAAAAAAAGACGTCATTAAACATTTTCATTCTGGCTCCTCAGTGGACGTATTTTTAAAGTACGCTTTTTTGACAAAGACGTCTTTTGGACATACTTTTGCTTAGTGGGAATAATCCAGTGAGATTTTTGTATGTACAAGATATCTTGCAAAGGTAGATTTCTATAATTGTTTTGGATATTTTAGGGTTATAACATCACAGTTCTTGTGGATTTCTGCTGCCTTCACGTGCTATCGGAATTATCGTAAATAGTTTCCTGAAAATGGACACCCTCTCAAGTCAAAATGTGAAAGCGAAGAGCTTGTATTCAGGACTTGGAAATCGGAAATTTCCAAAGGCACGTTTAGGCAGCATAACTCTGTCGTTTTTTCTGTTTCATGAAATCACACACTGACTTGATGACGGTTAAATCAGATTTCATATCATATGACTCCTTGTGCATAGAAAATAAAATCACTGGACTATTATAATGAATGCCAAAAATAATTCAATGTAAAGTGATAGGCCTGTTTCAAACCAAACTGGCACATTGATGCATGATATAAATAACTGTCTTAAAACAATTGTTAATCTAAAATAACTAAAACTTTTTTTTTTGATTACTCTGCATATGGACAAAATTGATCTATGGCATCATCAATCATTGTTAAATATGTTTTTAAATCATCCTAGCTGCAAACATCAGCGCAGCAGTACTACCAACTTTGTCTCGTGATGACATTCGTGATCTTTTCCCGGGACCAGAAAACTTTTTACGGCGGAAAACCATATGGGAGACGTTTCATACAGACAAAGAGGTAGACCTTTACTCCATTTTTTCCAAACAACAGTATTAATTTTAATTAAATATTAGTGTCAGAAAAAATAAAGGTTACATACAGCAATGTTTAAGTCATTCACAAACAATCACACTAATCTTAAAGGACAAGTTCGGTATTTTACACCTAAAGCCCTGTTTTCAGATAGTTTCTGATGAAATAGAACGGTTAAGATTGAAATTTGGACACATGCTGTTACGCATTAAACTTTAGTTTACAAAGACGTGAATACAAGTCAATGGAGTTGGTCAAAAACTACGATAAAACCTGTTGGAAAGCATCTTTTGCAGCGATTTGTGTGTGAGCATATCAGTGACAACACCCCTGACCACTCGGTGAGTTTCACGTCTTTGTAAACTAAAGTTTAATGCGTTTTAGGAAGGATTGTTCCAGTACACCTATGAAGGCGAAAGAAACTGAAAATTCTCGGGACAGCAGCACTGTCCAAATTTTAATCTTAACCGTTCTATTTCATCAGAAATGATCTGAAAACAGGGCTTTAAGTGTAACATACCGAACTTGTCCTTCAAGTGAGCAGTAAGGTACGAGAGGCTGTGCTGTTTTGTGAATAAGTCACGGCTGGGCTGTGTGACCTGTAATGCAGTGCTATGATCTAGAAGAGTTTCTTTTAGTATTATTATTCATGGGTGTTCTATTAACAGGTTTGTTTATATAAATAACTTTCATCTGAATTCAGCAGGGACAGGAGGCAGTATGCCTCAATCAAAACAAGGAGCAGGATGACATTGGTCTGACTTCTGCTCAAACTCCGTCAATCCCAGTGACTACAAGGCACAGCATCTTTGAAGAGCCAAGTGGTCATCCTCCAAGAACCTTGCAGTTGCCCAACCCTGAATATGTTGTTTACACAGACAGTGAGCTAGAACATGTTAGAAAAGAGTATTTTAATCTGCAGCGAGTTGGGCAAGAAAGAGGTTGCAGACTTTCAAAAGAACTTCGTTGTCGACTAGTGAGGAACACAGTGACCAACATGGTGTCTATCATGAGAGCGTCAAGCACTGACTTCATGTACCCATCAAAAAATGATGTGCTTGCAATGGCAAAGCGACTGGTTGACTACTATCCCATGCTTCGAGATGACTCTGTGAACTGCAAACATATTTCGGTAAGTGTTTAAGGGCTTGGGATTAAAAAATTACATTTGAGGGCACTTTATACATCATATATTGTGTGTACATTTAGGAGGTCCTTAAGAACTGATAATAAAAGCATTGAGAAATAAACCATTTTATATTTGTCTGGGTTTACAACCTTTAATATCGTCAAACAGGATTCCATCTTCAAGCAATTAATGAAGAGACTCCAAAACATAAGAACCCCAAAAAAGAAACAGGGTCCAACACCACAAAGAAAAAAGAAAAGGCGCTTGGATTTTAACTACGATGGTGATTCAAGCTCTTGCACATTAGATACAGCAGAAAGCAGCAGTGCTTCAGCTGTCATGTTGGACACAGGAGAGAGCAGCACACCACCATCAGTGAGCACAAAACCACTGGCTGGTAAGTGTACCACATATTCATAATATACTTTAAAAAAATGTGTGGACCAAAAGGTTCCCAGCAAACAATTGCCATCATTTCATCGTCTCGGTTAATTATATAGTCCGGCTGTGAGTAAAACACTTCTAGACAAAACAACCTTGAATTTGGTTACATGTCATTTTAGCCTAAATAACTTGTGAGATGCATGTTATTCCATCATGTAAGCAAAGTCAACAGTGCTTACAAGGTGTTTAGTTTAATTTCTTTGACATGTACATGTTCTAGATCAGTGTTGTTCAACCCTGCTCCTGAAGGACCCCCAACACTGCACATTATCTTTGTCTCCCTAATCAAACACATCGGATTCAACTCATCAGCTCATTATCACATGGGTTAATGATCTGATGAGTTGAATCAGGTGTGTTTGATTAGGGAGACAAAGATAATGTGCAGTGTTGGGGGTCCTTCAGGAGCAGGGTTGAAGAACACTGTTCTAGATGACTAGTCTATTCTTGGGCTATCATGGTTAGGGTAGATGTCTATGAAATTTTCACTGGCTGCCCAAATTTTGCCTTGGTGTAGCCTAGATGTCTGGGATGTGTTTGGACGGCTATAAGACATCTTTGAAATGAAAAATTGCTTGCTGGGTTTATACTAGTTTCTTTTTCTTTTCTTTTTTTTTAATAAGGAGGAACAGCTGAACAAGATTTACCATTCAGTCAGACTGACCATAGAACAGATGAAGACCATTCTGACACTGATAGTCAACAAAGCCAGGCCAGACATTACCATACTCTTCAAGAGATATATAAAAGACCAAAGCCCAATAAGGAGGCAGTTGCTCAACTACTTGACCTTGAGTTTGATGCTCGGAGAGCCTTCATCAACTCAGACTGTTTCAAGGATCAGGACAGAGCTTCAAAGATACTGCAAGCGTACCCCTGTTTCAGAGAACTACATCATGTAAGTAATATATCTGATCATATATTTGAGTTCCTAGTGACTTCAACTGTTTTTACAAATGTGTATGTGTGGGATTATTCCAGGTAATGGATGAACTAGGCCGGATTCTTGACAAAGGAAATCCCAGATTCATCCCAAACCTAAAGGCCCGTTGGGAGAGCTTCTGCAGCAAAGCTCAATTCTATGGGGTTTACAAAAAGGTTTTGAAGCCACCAATGACTCTAGATGGAGGTAATCTACCTGCCTTTACTACTTGAATTAAAATGTGAGAAATCTAACAATAGTTGTTTAACTTGCTTGTCAGTGTCATACACTACCATTCAAATGTTTTAGAATGTTAACATTTTAAAAAATGTCTCTTTCTGCTCACCAAGGCTGCATTTATTTAATCCAAACTACAGCCGTTTTATAAGTGAATATATAGTAAAGTGTACTTTATTCCTGTGATCAAAGCTGAATTTATCATCATTACTCCAGTCTTCAGTGTCACATGATCCTTCAGAAATCATTCTAGTATGATGATTTGATGGTCAACAAATGTTTATGATTATTATTTATGTTGCACACAGTTCTGTACCATTTTTTTTTTTTTTAAGGAATGTGATGAATAGAAAGTTCCAAGAAAAGCATTTATCTGAAATAGAAAGCTTTTGTAACATTATATACTAGTACACCAATCAAAAGTTTGGGGTCAGTAAAACAAAAAACATTGTGTAAGGGAATTAAAGACATTTATTACTGTTATTTTAGCAACGATGCATTAAATTGATCAAAAGTGACCATGAAGACATTTATAATGTTAAAAAGATTTCTAATTCAAATAAATACTTTTCTTATTAACACTCTATTAATGATAGAATCCATAAACAAATCTAATTTTGTTTCTAATATGCAACAAATCATCATATTAGAGTGATTTCTGAAGGATCGTGTGACACTGAAGACTGGAGTAATAATGATAAATTCAGGAGTAATGACGATAAATTCAGCTTTGATCACAGGAATAAATAACATGGTATAATATTTCACAATATCACTTTTTTGCTGTAGTTTGGAACAAATAAATGCAGGCTTGGTAAGACGAAGATACTTCTAAAAAGAAAACATTTAAAAACTCTCACATTTCTAAAACATTTAAACGGTAGTGTATTTGAAAACAGATTGTTATGAAAAGTTTAACTTCATTAAATAAGTTAGTTTAATAATCCTTTCGACTACTTTTGATTAATTTTTGTATCCTTTTTAATGCACAATTGTTATTACTATATCAAGATCAGGAGGTTAAAATAAATTATAAAAGGCATATAGCTCACCCAAAATGTTTAATTCTACATAATTTACTCTCCCTCAAGTTGTTCCAAACCTGTATTAGTTTCTTTCTTCTGATGAACACAAAAGAATATACTTTGAAGAATGTTTTTTGGGTGAACTATCCCTTTAATGCATGCTCAACTCACTAATTTCAGTAAGTCATAAAAGACTATTTGTTCTCCTCAATAGTGAAACGCTCCATAGCCATGATGAAGGCTCTTCCAGAGATGTTCCCATCACCTGTAGGCCCACCAAAAAGATGGGACGTGCAAGTGAAGCAATGCTGCACATACTTGAGGTAAGCCATACAACCTTGTTTATATTTCTACAAGACCACGAGAAGTGGTCATTTATATCAAGATGTACTGCTCAGTCATTTTTGTGTTTGTATTTCTAGCCGACAGAAAACCCAGATTCCTTCCTCAAGGGGAGACCACTCTTCAGTCCTGTCCTGATTGTGTCAGAGGACAACTGCTTGTTGGCCATTGGGACTACACCCGTGACAACCTTTCCACAAGAAGACCTCCACGAAGGTGTGCTCTACCTAATGGCATACTATTATGCACTTCATCTTGTGTACCCAAAGTGTATTGCAACTTTACTGTCCGTGCTTCAGACAGAAGTAATTTCTGATGCAATACATGGGCGTGATGCAACTTCTTCCTACAAAAAGGCCACTTTGGAGTGGAAAAAGTTCATTGGGGAGTAGAGGAAAAAGTCAGACGTAGGTCTTTTGATCACTAATTGTTGACAGCAGTTGTTTTCATCAGGTTCTTATAGACAGCAGTTGCTTAAATTCTAAAACAAAATACAAATTCAGTTTTTCTTGGTCTCTTTTATTTTATATATATTATTTCACTTTCTCAGTGATGTATCTGTGTAACCTTGACCAAGCGACCAAAGCTTTGTTTTAATAGGCTTACCAATTGCTGTGATATGATGCATTGCTGTATTTTTTTGAACAATCATTTGCTTTCCTTTTGCAGTTGGTGTAAATAAAGCAATATTAAAAGGATGTTTGTTGTACCAGATTTATTAATTGTATCTCCTTTTCAGAGCTTATTTTTAGAAATATTCTAGATTGAGAGGGGACATCCATATTAGTTAGTCTTATTTTAAGACTTGAAATACTTATTTAAAACCAAACCTTTCCTTAAAATAAGCCTGACCATCTTAAAATGTGTATATATATTCTTATATTTAGATATTTAAAACCAAACCTTTCCCTCAAAATAAGCCTGACAATCTTAAAATGTGTATATATTCTTATATCAAGATATTTAAAACCAAACCTTTCCCTCAAAATAAGCCTGACAATCTTAAAATGTGTATATATTCTTATATCAAGATATTTAAAACCAAACCTTTCCCTCAAAATAAGCCTGACAATCTTAAAATGTGTATATATTCTTATATCAAGATATTTAAAACCAAACCTTTCCCTCAAAATAAGCCTGACAATCTTAAAATGTGTATATATATTCTTATATCAAGATATTTAAAACCAAACCTTTCCCTCAAAATAAGCCTGACAATCTTAAAATGTGTAAATATATTCTTATATCAAGATATTTAAAACCAAACCTTTCCCTCAAAATAAGCCTGACAATCTTAAAATGTGTATATATATTCTTATATCAAGATATTTAAAACCAAACCTTTCCCTCAAAATAAGCCTGACAATCTTAAAATGTGTATATATTCTTATAACAAGATATTCTTGCCTAGAGTATTTAAAACTAACCACAAATAAAACAAGAAAAAAATACTAGATTTTACTATTTTTGCATTGGTTTCAAGATATTTGTACTGCTTGAATCCAGTTAAAATATCTAAATTTACTTAATTTTTTTCTTGTTTTAGGATTTAAAGAACTTTTTTATCACAAGATTTTTTGTCTTGTTTCAAGATGACTTATCAAGTAGAATTTTCTCACCCCATTGGCAGATAATTTTGCTTGATTTTAGCTTTTTTTTCTTAATTTAGGTTTTATTTTCTTATTTTTTGTATGTCTATTTTTTGCAGTGTACTCCCTTAAAAGTTGTAACCTTTGCATACTTGTTTTGCAGATGATACTGTTTCCTTTCATCAAGTTGTGTGCTGTGGTTGTTCAGTCATCTAGGACTGTGTTGCCAATTAATGCCTTTTTCAGTTTTCAGGGCTTGCTATTTCCTGCCAGTCATTTTCTACTTAAAGCTAACATCACTGTGTGACATGAACAGCAGAGAGTTGAAGATGCCATGAGAAGGAGCAAACCACCACAGACACTAGAGATCTTGTTCGGCTTGCCAAAGCCATCGATGGACATAAAAGAAGAAGAATTGCTATATGGACAGAGTTCCTGACAAGTGTCTCCACATGATCATCTGACTAAGACTACACCTGATGGGAGTAGGCGTTCTGTGTGTGTATCTTCTCAGCATCCTTGACAATTATCATCATTACTCTTATTAATCATCATAATTCCTGAGGTCCAATGTACCTGAGGAGGGATTTGTAGGGCTGAGCAAATATGGGCAGAACTCTTTACTGCCCAAGTACTTCAGAAATCCTTTTAAAGGTATACATGTGAATTGCACATGGCACAATGGCCTTCATCATCACAGTATGCTAATGCCTATCTAGTGCAAGGGTTTCATCAGTATGCTGATTGAGGACTGTTGGGACACTCCAGTCTCAGGATAGTTCTGTCGGGAGAGACAGAGTCGTTTGCACCTCAATGACACAATACACTTCCAACTACATACTGTTTATTTACTAGTGTGTTCTAATATGTACCTATGCCATATTTGGTGTCATCTGACAGCTTATGAACTGAACTAAATGGTGGTGAACTTAATAGAGATATTACAGTATCCTAATGTACAATCTAGGGACTATCTTGCTTAATCATGCATTGAGGAGAATATGTTAATGTTCTTCTCCCCCTCTTGATCACTACCCAGTGGTATTCCACTCATGTTTAACAATGCTTTGCTCAGGGTATAAGGAGGAAAGGTAACTGTTGATCTGGGAGAAAGGCTTTAACCCCGCCACTCCCACACACCGGTGCGTAACCTCAAACTATGAGAAAGGCTTTTACGGCCTCTTCTGCACAAACAGTCCAAATTTTCTATACAGTATGTTGTTCCATTCTACTGTCTGTATATTTAAACATGTAACTTAATAACTTTTCCTGCATTAAAGGCTTTGAGAATCTTTCCTTTTATCGCTGATGATGTTGAAAGCTAAAATGATTATAACTTTCGTTATCTAAACGTTTAGGTTAAATCCTACGTTTTTTTCCTATCAGTTCTAAGAAAGACCTTTACCTTTAAAGAATAAGAGATTAAAGAATAACAATAACTTTAATGGAGTCAGATTAATTATATTAGAGTCAGATAAATATTTGAATTATACACGCCATCCTTACTGCCTTTTGTTAACTGCCTTTTGTTCTGATTATTGGTTCAAAATAGCAGCGTAAGCTTCCAGCCTTACATTTTCTTCTAAGAGAGTTGAAAAATAAGCAGATCTAGCAGTTTTTAAGACTTTTCTGTGCGCAATCGTGCTCTCTCCACGAAATTCGAAAATACCTCTAGTTTTGTTTTCTTCCAGTTGCGCTCCATTTTTCTGGCTGCTCTCTTAAGGGCCTGAGTGTGCTCGTTGTGCCACGGCATTAGACTATTTCCTTTAATCTTCTTTAAGCGCAAAGGAGCAACTGTGTCTAAAGTGCTGGAAAAGAGAGAGTTAAATATCAAGTTCTTCTAACTTGATATTCTATATATGCAATATCAAGTTCTTCTAACTATCCGGGATGCTGAGATGATGAAACTGATTAGGAAGATTATTGATAAAGCAATCTTTAGTGGCAGAAGTGATTGATAGGTCTAACATATTTATAACACGGAGTTGGCTTTGCAGCCTTGGCTAAATTAAGTTTACAGAAGACTAGATAATGATCTGAGATGTCATTGCTCTGCTGCAGAATTTCAACGGCATCAACATCTATTCCATGTGACAATATTAGATCTAGAGTATGATTATGACAATGAGTCGGTCATGACACGTGTTGTCTAACTCCAATTGAGTTTAGCATGTCTCTAAATGCCAATCCCAATGCATCTTGTTCGCTATCTATATGTATATTAAAATCACCAACAGTTAGGACTTTATCTGCAGCCAGAGCTAACTCAGATAAGAAATCTGCATATTCTTTGATTAAGTGGAATCAACATTGCCCATACAGGCCCGCAAACTCTGGTTTTATTTGGGTAGCCTAGAGCCTATACCTGTCCGAGTATTACATAATTGTAATTTGTAATTGTAATTTATTTATGGATAACCCCTTGAGATGAACCATCTCATTTTCGAGGGGGTCCTTACAATACAAAGAAACCAACATCATAATAGAAATCATCATTAAAGTAAATACAACACAAGACTGTAACAAACATTTAGATACATGGATATTCATACACACACACACACACACTAACAATTCTCCCACAAGCCCAGTCCCCTCCCTTTTGGCCCCAAACCATAATCAAAGACAATCGGTGAACCATCTGCGAAAATGCAAATACAAAATCAAGGTATAAGTATGCTTACCCACTACCATATACACATACAAATATAATAATAATAGTAACAATAAATTGATAAAATAAAAAGAAGGGATCAGAAACAAGAACACAGTGTTTGAGAATAAGTAAGAAGAGATGATTTGAAGAAATAAAAGGAGGTTATAGATCTGAGCGAGCTAGGAAGGTTGTTCCAGTCTGATGGAGCTTTAAATTTAAATGCACGACGACCTACTTCTTTACTGATTCTAGGTACATAAAAATAGAGCTGATCCATATGCCTTAAATTGTACTGTGTATGAAAAGGAGTTAGGTAATATTTCAAATATGGAGGAAAGTTGAAATGAATACACTTAAAAATAAGTAGTAACCAATGGAATTGCCTTCTTGATTTGGGAGCCAACCAGTTCAAAGACTCATACATTTGACAATGGTGAGTTCTGTAAGGACATCTAGGCACAAATCTACAAAGACTATTATATAGTACAGAAATAGGGCGAAGATTTGAATCTGTGGTGTTCCCGTATATAGTATCAGCATAATCAATTATTGGAAGTATCAAATGATTAATAATTCTTTTCCGAACATGTTGTGAGAAGCAATCTGCAGAGCGATAAAGTGATTTCAATTGACCATATACTTTATTGCAGATTGAGTTAATATGAGGTTTGAAGGAGAGCTGGGTATCAAGCCAGATGCCAAGATATTTTAAATATGTTCTTCAACTTTTGTTAAAGCTGTTCACTCCAGAAAACTAATAGACCAGTTTTTAGATATAGGCAAATAATTAGGTCGAGTGCAAAACAACATAGTGTAAGATTTTTTCCTGTTCAAAAGGAGTTTATTAGATGAAAACCATTTTTTAACTAAGTTAAAATCCATTTGAAGAGAGTATTGGATTTGTGAAATGTCAGAACTGGATGAATATATTATGGTGTCATCTGCATATAAGTGAATTAAACAGTTAGGACAGGTTTGCGGTAAATCATTAATAAAAATGGAAAATAAGAGAGGACCTAAGGATGAACCTTGTGGAACACCTTTGTTAATAATCTTAAAGCCTGACTGGGTGCCTTGAAAAGTAACGCATTGACTTCTATGATGAAGAAAATGATTAAAAAATAATAAAGAGTTAGAAGAAAGACCAATAGCATACAATTTGTCCAAGAGAAGATAATGATCAACCATATCAAATGCTTTGGTAAGATCAATAAATATAGCACCTGTCGGCATGTTACTGTCAGATGCTGACAGTATATCATTTGTGAATTTTAGAAGAGCAGTGGTGGTCGAGAAATTTGATCGAAAACCAGATTGATGTGGAGATAATACGTTTTGATCATTAAAATATTTAGAAAGTTGATTAAAGATCCATCCATCCATCTTCTTCCGCTTATCCGGGGCCGGGTCGCGGGGGCAGCAGTCTAAGCAGAGATGCCCAGACTTCCCTTTCCCTAGCCACTTCCTCTAGCTCTTCCGGGGGGACACCGAGGCGTTCCCAGGCCAGCCGAGAGACATAGTCTCTCCAGCGTGTCTAGGTCTAGGTCTTCCCCGGGGTCTCCTCCCGGTGGGACGTGCCTGGAACACCTTCCGGGAAGGCGTCCAGGTTTTATTATTTTTTAGGCATCCGGAACAGATGCCCGAGCCACCTCAGCTGACCCCTCTCGATGTGGAGGAGCAGCGGCTCTACTCTGAGCTCCTCCCGAGTGGCCGAGCTCCTCACCCTATCTCTAAGGGATCGCCCAGCCACCCTGCGGAGAAAGCTCATTTCGGCCGCCTGTATCCGGGATCTTGTCCTTTCGGTCATGACCCAAAGCTCATGACCATAGGTGAGAGTAGGAACGTAGATTGACCGGTAAATCGAGAGCTTCGCCTTGCGGCTCAGCTCTTTCTTCACCACGACAGGCCGGTACATCGACCGCATTACTGCGGAAGCTGCACCGATCCGTCTGTCAATCTCCCGTTCCATCCTTCCCTCACTCGTGAACAAGACCCCAAGATACTTGAACTCCTCCACTTGAGGCAGGAACTCTCCACCAACCTGAAGTAGGCAAGCCACCTTTTTCCGACTGAGGACCATGGCCTCGGATTTGGAGGTGCTGATTCTCATCCCAGCCGCTTCACACTCGGCTGCAAACCGTCCCAGTGCATGCTGAAGGTCCTGGTCTGATGGGGCCAACACGACAACATCATCTGCAAAGAGCAGAGACGAAATCGTGTTGTTCCCAAACCAGACACCCTCCGGCCCCTGGCTGCGCCTAGAAATTCTGTCCATAAAAATTATGAACAGAACCGGCGACAAAGGGCAGCCCTGCCGGAGTCCAACATGCACCGGGAAGAAGTCTGACTTACTGCCGGCAATGCGAACCAAGCTCCTGCTTCGATCGTACAGGGACCGGACAGCCCTTAGCAAAGGACCCCGGACCCCATACTCCCGGAGCACCCTCCACAGGCCGCCACGAGGGACACAGTCGAATGCCTTCTCCAAATCCACAAAGCACATGTGGATTGGTTGGGCAAACTCCCATGAACCCTCCAGCACCCTGTAGAGGGTATAGAGCTGGTCCAGTGTTCCACGGCCCGGACGAAAACCGCACTGTTCCTCCTGAATCTGAGGTTCTACTATCGGCCGTATTCTCCTCTCCAGTACCCTGGCATAGACTTTCCCGGGGAGGCTGAGAAGTGTGATCCCCCTGTAGTTGGAACACACCCTCCGGTCCCCCTTCTTAAAAAGAGGGACCACCACCCCGGTCTGCCATCCCAGAGGCACTGTCCCCGACTGCCACGCGATGCTGCAGAGGCGTGTCAGCCAAGACAGCCCTGCAACATCCAGAGACTTGAGGTACTCAGGGCGGATCTCATCCACCCCCGGTGCCTTGCCACCGAGGAGTTTTTTGACTACCCCAGTGACTTCAGCTTGGGTGATGGACGAGTCCACCTCTGAGACCTCAGCCTCTGCTTCCTCCATGGAAGACGTGACGGCGGGATTGAGGAGATCCTCGAAGTATTCCTTCCACCGTCCGACAACATCCCCAGTTGAGGTCAACAGCTGCCCACCTCCACTGTAAACAGCGTTGGTAGGGCACTGCTTCCCTCTCCTGAGTCGCCGGACGGTTTGCCAGAATCTCTTCGAGGCCAGCCGATAGTCCTTTTCCCATGGCCTCACCGAACTCCTCCCAGGCCCGAGTTTTTGCCTCCACAACCACCCGGGCTGCAGTTCGCTTGGCCTGCCGGTACCCGTCAGCTGCCTCAGGAGTCCCACAAGCCAACCAGGCCCGATAGGACTCCTTCTTCAGCTTGACGCATCCTTTACTTCCGGTGTCCACCACCGGGTTCGAGGATTGCCGCCTCGACAGGCACCGGAGACCTTACGGCCACAGCTCCGAGCAGCCGCTTCGACAATGGAGGTGGGAGAACATGGTCCACTCGGACTCAATATCTCCAGCCTCCCTCGGGATCCGGTCGAAGCTCCGCCGGAGGTGGGAGTTGAAGATCTCTCTGACAGGAGACTCGGCCAAACGTTCCCAGCAGACCCTTACAGTACGCTTGGGTCTGCCGAGTCTGTCCAGCTTCCTCTTCTGCCATCGGATCCAACTCACCACCAGGTGGTGATCAGTTGACAGCTCCACCCCTCTCTTTACCCGAGTGTCCAAGACATACGGCCGCAGGTCAGATGAAACGACCACAAAGTCGATCATCGACCTACGGCCTAGGGTGTCCTGGTGCCATGTGTACTGATGGACACCCTTATGCTTGAACATGGTGTTCGTTATGGACAAACTGTAACTAGCACAGAAGTCCAATAACTGAACACCGCTCGGGTTCAGATCAGGGGGGCCGTTCATCCCAATCACGCCCCTCCAGGTAACACTGTCGTTACCCACGTGGGCGTTGAAGTCCCCCAGTAGAACGACGGAGTCTCCAGTCGGAGCACTTTCCAGCACCCCTCCCAGAGACTCCAAGAAGGCCGGGTACTCTGCACTGCCGTTTGGCCCGTAGCCACACACGACAGTGAGAGACCTATCCCCAACCCGTAGGCGCAGGGAAACGACCCTCTCGTTCACCGGGGTGAACTCCAACACATGGCGGCTGAGTTGGGGGGCTATGAGCAAACCCACACCAGCCCGCCGCCTCTCACCATGGGCAACTCCAGAGTGGTGAAGAGTCCATCCTCTCTCAAGGAGTGTGGTTCCATAGCCCAAGCCGTGCGTAGAGGTGATTCCAACTATCTCTAGTTGGAACCTCTCAACCTCACGCACAATCTCAGGCTCCTTCCCCGCCAGCGAGGTGACGTTCCACGTCCCTAGAGCTAGTTTCCGTGTCCAGGGATCGGGTTGTCGAGACCCCCCTCCTTCGACTGCCGCCCGATCCTCTAAGCACCGGCCCCTTACGGCCCCTCCTGCAGGTGGTGAGCCCACGGGAAGGCGGCCCCACATCGCTCCTTCGGGCTGAGCCCGGCCGGACCCCGTGGGGGGGAGACCCTGGCTCCAGGGTGGGGCCCCGGCTGCGCCATACCGGGCGACGTTCACGGTCCTCGATTTGTTTTTTCTTCATAAGGGGTTTTATGAACTACTCTTAGTCTGACCCGTCGCCTAGGACCTGTTTGCCTTGGGAGACCCTACCAGGGGCATATAGCCCCGGACAACATAGCTCCTACTCAAACCCCTCCACCACGTTAAGGTGGCAGTTCAAGGAGGGGTGATTAAAGATTCGTTTTTCAAATATTTTTGTTACACTATTGATAATTGAGATAGGTCTGTAATTATTAATATCTGTGATATCACCTCCTTTATGAAGAAGAATTACTCTGGTGCAATTCCATGATCGGGGTGTTTCGCATGTTGCCAATGATAAATTAAATATATCAGCCAATGGGAATGATAAAACATGAGAGGCAAGTTTAAAAAACTTGATCTCCAGACCATCTGGACCAGCACTGCAACCGGAGTTTATACCATCAATAACCTGCTGAACATCAGCTGGAGTAATAGTATTAAAGCAGAAGGATCTATTGCACCTGTTCTGAGTTAGGGAAACACCAGAGTGAGAAGGAAAGGAAAAAAGAACTGCCAACTGTGGAGAAGTGCTGACTGAAAGCCTCTGCAATTAGTGATGGTTCACTAATAGTTTCATTGTTTACTCTAATATGGGAAATAGGGCTTTTTATGGGTTTGTTGGTTATAGAATTAATTATCTTCCAGAATTGCTTTGGATTCTTAAACTCAGTTGATAAACAATCATTGTAGTAATTTGCTTTAGCATTTCTAGTACTAGTTTTACATTTATTCCTTAGTTCTTTATAGACATCCCAGTCAGCAGAATCATTTGATGTACGATATTTTTTCCATGCCTTATCTCTCTGTTTAAATAAGTGTATGAGATCTCCTTTGATCCATGGTAAGTGTCGACCCTTAACTTTAATTGATGTCCAAGGAGCATGTTTATCTATTATCTCAACAAATTCAGAATAAAAGTAATTCCATGCATCTTCAACAAATGGATTTAATTGAAGTCTCTCCCAATTTACGTTTAGTATGTCTTGGATAAAGTATTCAGTATTGACGTTATTCCATTTCCTTACTCTAATTAATTTAGGAGGAAGATGAGGCATTTTGATTTTCCAGATACAAAAAACAATAGAATGGTCACTGAGAGAATCAGGTATTACCCCGGATTTTAAGACTCTGCCAGGATGCGAGACCAAAATCCAGTCAAGCAAGGAAGAGGAGCTTGGACCAACTCTGGTGGGTTCAGTTATGAGTTGAGTTAAGTTTATGCTGTTAAAAAGATTGCGGTCTTTATGAGAGGAATGAACTAACCAATTGGCATAAAATCACCTAATATGATTTTTTCACTAGCATCATTTAAAGAATTAATGGTAGACAGGATACATTCTTTGGTTTCAGCAGGAGCATTAGGAGGTTTATAAATATTTCCTATGATTAGTCGTTTGTTTTCATGAAAAATAATTTTAACAAAGAGGCCTTCAAAGTGCAGGGGATTCTCACATGGCAATACAAGTTCTGCATTCAATTTTGAAGATACATATGTTAAGAGGCCCCCACCTCTTGAGCCCCTATCTTTCCTGAATAGAACATAATTGTCAAGTTTGACCTCATCATCAGAAAAATCACTGTTTAACCAAGTTTCAGAAAGAGTAATTACTTGCGGATTATTATAAGCGAGCCAGGCTCTCAATAAATCAATTTTAGGTGGCAAACTCCTAATGTTCAAGTGAATAACAAGTAAACCTTTAGTAAAGTTCATTACTCCTAAATAATAGAATAACTATACACTTGATGTGGAAGCAAAAATGCACACAAAGCATCATCGCAGGTTATTGTATATAGCAGTAGGGGACAGGTGAAAAGAAAGGCAGTAGGAGCACACACACATATATATACACACACACACACACACACACACACACACCACACACGCACAGAGAATATGCACATAAACCTATAAGTGCACAGCTCAGTCTGCATGAACACGACTCAATAGATTAAATTTCGTGACTATTTCACGAACTGCCGTGAGACTGGGTTGGCATAACCCATTAGCGCACATGATAAAAAAAAAAAAATGAATGAAAATAAATACATACATACATAAGAGGTCCAGGTCAATTTCTGCAGGAATAGTTATGTAGTGTAATCATAACTGCATGAAATCCTCAGATGACATAACAACAAATAATAATAGTAACAATATAAATGAAATAAGAGACCGTAATGCTACTTTATTTAATTTAATTCATCATTCAGAGTATTAATTGCCTATCTCAGACTTATAGGCATCTATATTTTCCCGTATAGGAGACCTAAACTAACCCATCTTTTAGTATTATACCATTTTATGGCATTTGCATCAAATTATACGGCAAACAATAGTAAAGCAGCACCAACCCTTACTGCTCCCAGCATTGGTTTGCAAGTAAGAAACAAAAAGACAGCAGTCTCTCCAGAATCGCTTATGCCAGTGATAACAATAAAAAAATATATTTATTAGGGATGGCCCGATACCGATACCAGTATCGGGTATCGGCCCGATTCTGAGCTCATGTACTTGTACTCGTACTCGTAAAAGCGCCCCGATACCAACAACCGATACCAGGCAGCGTGTGTACAGTGTTTGTGTCCAGACAAAGAAGCACTGACAACAGAAAGTATAATGGGGATAAAAAAGAAGGCTGTCTATGAAGTAAATGTATCATATTAGTGAAATATTAAACAAAATATAGTAACGCCTGTGGTGCGCGAGCTGATAAGAGAAAAACGCGCAGTGGATTGAGCGCGCCGCGGCACCGAAGCGCGAGCTGGTCGAGCGCATCAGACGTCAGTGGAAAGTTTGTAGTTCAGTCGGATGTCAATGGCAAAGAAAGTAAAACGAGGCATGTAGCTTATTATTAACATTAACTGACCAGAGAGAGAGAGAGAGAGAGGAGAGAGAGAGAGAGAGAGAGAGAGAGAGCACGAGAGCACGCGCACTTCTGTTGAATGCTCTGGATTGCTGATCGTTCACTCGGCACGTATATTTGGATTAAAACTAAATCGTATATGTAAGTAAAACATGAACTGTTACCTTATTTATGTTTAACGACATTATTACAGGACATTTGCAGGTCAAGAAGTTACATGAACTTCAAACATCCAAAGCGCGCGCCCCGAAAACCATCGCCTCAGACAGCGCGCGAACACTGAGTGGAATTCTTTCACTATTGCGCTTGTACGGATGAATTCACACAAAACTATGTAAAAACGCCCGTCTTGGCGAGTATCCTAGTAAACAAAGTATATTATATGTCAAGTGAACGTAGACAGTATAATTCAAATGGGGTCCGTGCGTTCGGTCTTAAAGGGGCAGCAGTTGAATTAATCTGCTGCTGTGTTTTAATGTTAACCAAACAAAGGATTATCTCTTGACTAAATAGGCTACCTTTTTTTGTAACTTCACAAAAAGATCCATCTATATTTAATTTATACAGTAATGAATATGCAGTGCATTAAATATATTTGATGAACAAATTAAGTTTACATTTAATAAACAAATATGATTTGACATTCTTTTGGTTTCTCTACCAATACATTTAAAAATGACAAATGCATGAATTAAATTAATTGAAAATAAAAATACAGGTATCGGTTACGGTATCGGTATCGGCGAGTACCAAAAATGAAAGTATCGGTATCGGACTCGGCCTGGAAAAAGTGGTATCGGGCCATCCCTAATATTTATATATATATATATAAATAAATATAGCTGCAAGCTGCGATTACCGGCCCAAGCCGGTGGCACCGCCACCCCGGTGCCTTTAGTTGCACTAAAGGCAGCGAGGTGGCGGGTGCCACCGGCTTGGGCCCTCCATCGCTGCTTGCAGCTATATTTATTTATATATATATATATAAATATATATAAAAACCGCCACCCCGGTGCCTTTAGGGTTCCTGTGCACGACGGGCAATAACGTAACTCCGCTTTGACTGTCGAGAAGAAGTCTGCTTTAGAGCTTGCATCAGTGTGGGGTTCTGCAAAAGTGCGCATCGAGGGCACATATCAACCACAAAGTATGCGTGAGCACCCTTCTGAAACCTAAAATGAAAAATTAGACACCCTACAGTCTCATGGACTTAACGGACACATGAAATCAGCAGCCATTGTAAGTACACAACACCGAAAATTCCTATGAAGTGTGGTATATATATTCATTGAAATTACTGTACTTTAAAACACTTGTTTAAAAGAAAAAACACATGTATACATAGTATAAAACACTAGATGGCACAATATACCTATTTTTAATAGAGTCTTTCTGCCCCCCTCCCCACACACACAGAGACAGGGGGGGCTCTTACAAAAAACACACTACTGAAGTTTCATCAAGATCAGTTAATGTATGAGGAGGTTATAACACACTTCCTGTTTCCAATATTCGCCATAAATTCGTTTCCTCGCCACGGCCAAACCGTTCGAGATATCAAAAATCCGTCCGCAATTTAGCATCCTCAATGTCTTGACTTCATGCTGACCGAGTTTGGTGGCGATCGAAATAATTTTCTAGGAGGAGTATATAAAATTCCAGGGGGGGTTCGTTTTTTAAACAACCCATAATAGCCGACTTCCTGTTGGACTGGCGTAAAACTTAGAGCACGAAAGTTGTTCGGCGTGATTAAATCTATATGTGTACCGAGTTTCATATTAATACATGCAAACGTGTTTGATATATGGACCAAGTTTTCAGACCACGTTCATGGGGGCGCTGTTGAGCTCCCCTGCCACGCCCGGGTACCAGCTTCAGGCCGGCCCTGATGGCCGCAGGTTCTGACCTGTGTGCAAAGTTTCAAGAGTTTTCGAGCACGTTAAGGGCCCCAAAAGTGCCCGAGAAGTCCCACACAGCAGAGAAAGGGTTAAAATAAAGCCCCTCTCCTCTCTCACACACACAGGCACTGAGAGAGACTGGCAAAATTCCCATCAAATCACATTCAAACCAAAATATCTGACTTCCTGTTGCAGGGTTGCCAACTTTGGTGATTTGCCTGGAGTGAGATTTCTCCCCAAACATGCGCATGCAGCGGCCTACTGGAAATTTTGGCCGGCGGCCACTGCTCTGCCGCCACCACAAACCTCTTACCATCTAAACCTACACCGACTACATTAATTTCCCAATGTTTGATGTTTTTGTTTTGATAAGTTTCTTTTTGTTTCTGGAAAGTTTCTTTTTGTTTCTGGAAAGTTTCTTTTTGTTTTTGATAAGTTTCTTTTTGTTTTTGATAAGTTTCTTTTTGTTCACAGTTACTTTGACTATTTGATTTATTATGTGATTTGTTATGATCAGGGCATTGCTGAAAGTTCACCAAGCTCCCCTGAATAAAGTATGGTTGATGATTAACTAAGGTCATAATCTATGAGGTTAATGCATGGATGAGGACATGGCATTGCATCTATTCTACTTTATCGTCAACTCATAATCTGATTCACAAAAAGTCTTTACAAGTGCCTTGTAAACTGGAAAAAAAACCCTGAATATGTGTCAACCATTTCAAATGGTTTCTCCTACACTGACGTTTGGCCTGTTGTAACGGGTTGTGGCAGACTTAGCATCTTTTTATAATCTGAGCAGGGGGGCTCATATTTGTAGCAGGGCTCAATGTCACTCATTTTGATAGACATAATGGATGAAAGTGTGCCATCAAGAGACAGTTTATTCCGTGTGTCTGTCTTGTTAAGTCCAACCACAGAGAAGGTACGTTCAGCATCAGCGTTAGAATGTGGCAGAATCAACACTAGCTGTGCAACCTTTACCAGTCTTGGGAATTGTAGGGTTCCACTTATGTGATTCTTCACAGTGCTGAGATAGGCCCAAATTCTATCCATCCTGTGATACTCTCCATCTGCACTCTCTCTGACAACAGCATCTCTCCAGATGGCATCAGGGATGTCTTTTTCTTCCATCATCTGGTACTCCAGGAATTCATCATTTAAGTGGTCCTGTTCCCTCAGCTCGTCATATGGCAGGAGATGGTTGAACCTAAACATTAGAGAAACAGAATGAAACCATCACTTGTATACCAACTCCTAAAGTTATTCCACCTTTTCTCCACTATAATAATGGTAGGATGGATACCTTTGAACAAAGTACTGCACATAATCCACAGCAACATCCATTTTCTGCTTGAAGTCCACAAACTTTGCATACTGCAGCACTTGGTCATTCAGAGGCAGCTTGGCCAAGGCATACTCCACTGATCTTATGAAGAAACTTCTTGCTGCCATGTGGAACTTCTTAACAGCCTCAGGGGAGACATGACCAGCTTCAACAAGCCTGTTCAAGGTGGTTCTTGTTGTGAAGCCAATGCCAAGCTGTGAATCTACAAGCATCACAGAATGCACAATTGATTACCAAGAGCAACTTAAGACCAGCCAATAAAGTATTAAGATAACTGTCTTTTGTTCCCTCATACTGACCCGGGAGTTGTTTCTCTTCATTCCTGATGTCCCACACTGTCCACATCAACTGCTCTGAAAGCTCCTGGCTTCAGGAATTTTGACATCAGTTTCTTTATGAAAAACCTGATCTTTAGAAAAACACAAAAATGTTATTCTACTTACTTTTAAGCAAAGCAACACTGGGATGGCTTAGAAATAAGGATTTAAGTCCCATGTAATAATCTGTAATATTAACTACTTGCAACATTGAGTGTTTACATACTTGGTCATGTAGTAGGTAGACGGAGGGGTCTTGACGTTGGAAGAGAAGGTTGAAGTGTGTAAAGATGATCAGCGTGGACTGATAAAAGAGCAGGTGAATTTCAGTCATTGGATCTTCAAACAGCACACGCAATCGGACGCACCTTGCTTGTTTCTCATCTGAAAGTAGAAATACAGGCAAAAGCAAAAATATCAATAGGAAACAATAAGTAATGATTAATGAATTGGAATATTGATGAAAATTTAATTTAGGCTACTTCAATAATTCTGAAGGCTAATCAGACAGAGAATGTAAAGGCTCATAAAACTTTTGCATTTATGCACATTTGAGTTAATTAGCAAAAATGATGGTGTGACAAATTGAACCTGAAAATATTGAACTGCTTCATAATATTCAAATTTTCTGAGATACTCAATTCTGTTTTAAAAACCTGTAAGCTATGGCCTAATCATCAAAATTAGACTTGAAATATTTCACATTGTGTATAATGAATCAATGCAACATTGAATTAAGTAATTGAATGAAAAATTATTTTTTTAAATTTACTTTACAATGTAATTCATTGATCCCTACTTGTGCATCTTGAAATGTTATGCTTTACTAATGATAGGTTTCCATAGCAAGTGATATTCAGCCAATAGGTTTTATAAAGCATACACTAGGGTCAGTACTTACTGCAGCTTCCAAAATAACTTTTGAGTGCAGCATAGAGGCGTAGAATACGGGTAACAACCTGCTCCAGACTCAGCCACCGTGTGCTCACATGAAGCAGCGTTTCCATGTAAGTCGTGTCACAGAACACACAAAACTCTGAAATGATAAATCATTGATTAATGCAAATGAGCAGTTCAATGCATATAAAGGGATTGTAGAATTGATGAATTACGTATTATACCTTGTTCTTTGATGTTTAACAAATGTATTCTACTTTGATTTATCAATAAGCTCAAATACAATTGTACAGTCCTATTACCCCCTTACATTTAGGCTGGGTATTGAAATGGTCTGTTTTGGCCAAATGGCCCCTCTTTAGCAATGATTACTGAAATGTAGTTAAAATTACATCATATTACATCATTTGAATTACCATCAAGTTTATTCTTCCGTTTGGTGCTGCTCTTGAACCAATAGCCGACATCCACAGCCATGTCTTCAATATCAAACCCTGTGATCTATTTTTTTAAAGGCAGATATTAAACACCGTTCCCAGAAAGCATGCAAGTGTTGTATGTAAATAAATATTTTCCTTTGGAGTACATTTTTGTAATACATGTCTGCGACTAATTTCAGTATTTACCTCAGTGTACACTGCACCAGCAGCAGATGCATTATTGTGCACTATGTGGCACGGGCAGCCCAATGTGAACAAAGAGGGGTGCTCTTTCAGAACCCTTGTTTTTATGGAGTTTCTGTCTCCCACATTCACACTGGCATTGTCCACAGAAAGGGAAATGCAATTAGTCCCACGGTATTGAGTGCTTTTTCAACACGGAGTCTATCTTGGCAAAAATGGTTGCTGCAGTGCCACAATGCTCTCCTTCTGTTACCCCCATGTCCCAGGAATCGGTGGACCACCCCATCCTTGTCAAAGGTCTTTATAGTCATGGGATTCATTTTCTCCTTCCCTGAATTCACAATAATGTAGTTAAGTCAGGCCAAAGTTAGTTGCAAAAGGTACCCACGAGAAATAATTAAATGTCACCTGTGTCATTGGGACCCATCTGTTGAGAGACTGAATGGCTTCTCCCTTAAGTGTTTCACAAGCTCAGACAAAAGATAGGGACTGGACTGCCCCATTAATGATGGCCGACGTTTTGGTTCTCGCTGAGGAATATTTCTTTGCAATTTTTGAGTCAGGAAAACACTCCCTGAAAAGAGGACTGAGATGATCAGCGAATGCTAACGGAATATAATGGTTGACCATGACCACCGCAACCTTGATCTCTGCCCTCCTAGTCTGCAAAATTAGAAACATAATAGAGTTACCTTTAGTACATAAAATACATAATACATAAAAAGATTAAATTTAACATCTGAAGTTGAACGTGAGCCTATGTGTGCACTTGCATGGATCTTAATTTACTAATCACCTGAGTCCTCAAGTTTCAGTTCATCAGTTCTTGAACAAAAATAAACTGTGTATTCTCTGGGAGCTTTCAAGACTTTTCTGTTTTTTTTTATGTGGACCGTCCACTGGTGATGTGCCTCTGCACATCCGCTCTCCCTTGATGGCTGCACTCCAGCTCACGCCTGCAGATGTCACACCAGAAATGGTGCTGGGTGGTGCCAGGTTTTATAAAAGGCCACTCTGTACTCCAGGCACTACTGAATTTTGTACTGTACTTTGCAGCTCCTGTTCTGGCCCTTTTCTTGCTTGAATTTCGACTGGCATCCTCCTCGTCATCCTGACAATGTCCCTCTTCCACCACCCTTGCCTCTATCTAAAAGGCAGGGTTTAAATCTACATAATAACATGGCATCTTTCTTTCCAACTACACAATTATTCACGATACAGTAGCCAATACGCCTTATGCACAGCTGCACTACTTCCTGAACTTCAGCCAGCTCCTTTGTTTCCTGTCTGCCATTATTGGACAAACTGGTTAATCCAGGTGTGTCTGACCAACAACAATAATCAGACACACCTGGATTAACCAGTTTGTCCCAATAATGGCAGACAGGAAACAAAGGAGCTGGCTGAAGTTCAGGAAGTAGTGCAGCTGTGCATAGGGCCTATTATACACACACTACTCTGCAGAATAGCCTACACAAATGCTGAAGCCTCGTCTCGCACCTACCCCCCACCCAGAGTCAGACCTCATATACCTGATATATTACA
Source organism: Phoxinus dragarum (assembly GCA_033366665.1). Classification (NCBI taxonomy): domain Eukaryota; kingdom Metazoa; phylum Chordata; class Actinopteri; order Cypriniformes; family Leuciscidae; genus Phoxinus; species Phoxinus dragarum. The sequence goes on along the minus strand of JARPMJ010001866.1, from coordinate 47,406 downwards.
TTTTTATACACACCTGTCTGGTCCCCCAACCCCCCATTTTAAGCCTACCAGAAAATATATGCTACTACCTTTCTCGCTTAACGTTTACACATGTTTATCATCTAGGTCAGGTGTAACAAATAATCATCTTTGAAACCAATTAGCTTACCTGCTGGTGAGATTCTGTTGTCTCCCTAATCTCCTCTCTACGTTTGTCCGTCCTCTTTCGAAAATATGTCAGCAAACTCATGATCTAACAAGGAGTTTATAATCCATGATTGTTAACCCCCGTTTTGTGTTAATAATACCGTTATGCTCATCCGTTTTGCCATAGCACTTATAATTCTAATTTAAAAGACAATGTAAACGTTAGCTACCTAGCTGACCTAAACTAAGTTAGCTTTCCATTAACGTTACACTTAAAACTTGAAACGGTACCGTCTTTGCTTCGCTAAAAGTATAATAATGCGACTTTCTATCAGACAAAGTTTAATAATGACATACAGTTGAGCAAGTATCGTTTTGATAATATGTTTTCTTACCTAGATAACCATTCTGATTCTACACAAAACAGGCCACTAAACGTTTTCCTGGCGTTGAAGGTGAAGATGCCATGGAAGAATGCCAGGCGTCACTGACGTAACATGACGACAAATGTTTCCAGCGAATCAACAAGCAGAGAAAGGCATTAGACACAGCAGTGGTCCAATCAGCAGTTACGAGCCTGAACTTGTTTATAGTAATTCGGAAATTAGTGCAAATGAGTGAAAAAAAAAAAATACAGCACAGAAGAATGTCTCTGTTAGCGTGAGATTTCATTTTTGAGAGTGAAAAAAAAAATACAGCACAGAAGAATGTCTATTTTAGCGTGAGATTTCGTTTTTGAGCGTGAGAGCGTGAGATTGAGGCTGAATGCGTGGACAATCACGCCAGATGCGTGAGAGTTGGCAACCCTGCTGTTGGTCGGAGCTAATGACTGTAAATTAGAAAGTTGTCCGGCTCGGGGAGATAAAATATAAATACCGATTTTTGTTACTGTAGGTAAAACTAATACCCCCATTTTTGACTAAAGGTGGCGCTACTGAGCCCCTTACCACGCCCGTTTCTGAAACTTTGCACAAGTGTACTAGGCAATAAATGTAAAGTGTCTGTCGAGTTTCATGCAATTTCAAGTATGCTAAGAGTCTCAAAAACTTTAAAAAAGAATATTAAAAAGTTTGATGCGTTGCCATGGCAACAGTATTAAAGATATCAATAATCCTTTCACAGGTCTACATCTGCCGTGTGTTTACATTATACAGATGAAGTTTTGAAGCAAATCGGTAAAAAATAAGAGGGGTGATTTCAAAGCATTTAGAAAGTGACACACTTCCTGCTGCCAGTTGGTGGCGCTATAACTTTGACTCACAATAGTCACATCCATGTGATCGGCCTCTTACAACAAACAGACTGCTGAAGTTTCATCAAGATCAATTAATATATGAGGATGTTATAACACACTTCCTGTTTCCAATATTCGCCATGAATTTGTTTCCTCGCCACGGCCAAACCGTTCGAGATATCAAAAATCCCCTCGCAATTTATCATCCTCCATGTCTTGACTTCATGCTGACCGAGTTTCGTGGTCATCGGATGAATTCTCTGGGAGAAGTGTTTCAAATGCCAGAACATGCGTTTCCATACAACCCATAATAGCCGACTTCCTGTTGGACTGGCGTAAAACTTAGAGCACGAAAGTTGTTCGGCCCGATGAGATCTATATGTGTACCGAGTTTCATATTAATTCATACAAGCGCGTTTTGATATATGGACATGTTTTTGAATCCCATTCCAGGGGGCGCTGTCCGAGCCCCCCCTGCCACGCCCGGGTACCAGCTTCAGTCCGGCCCTAATGGCCGCGGGGTTCTGACATTTGTGCAAAGTTTCAAGAGTTTTTGAGCACGTTAAGGCCCCCAAAAGTGCCCAAAAGGTAGTAAAAATAATAATAATAAAGAAGAAGAATAATAATAATAATAAATAATTAAAGCTGCAAGCAGCGATGAAAAGGGGCCCTCGCACCCGTGCCACCGCCACCCGGTGGCTTTAGGAAGACAGAGCACGGTGGGCAATGTGCATTTAAGTAGGTAAAAATAGGAGTATGTCAAAGTCAGTTACAAAAAATGTCATTGATTATGGGGATAATAGCATGCGTTATACCTCAGATAAGTGTTGCTAGCATGTTTCTAGCATGTTTAGAACTCAATGGCATATTAAATATGTCGCTAGTAATGCATCACAGTGTAAAAACGTGTCACTTCCTGTCGACAGTAGGTGGCGCTATTACTTTAACTTAAAATTGTCATGTAGATGTGTTCAGGGCAGGGACTCTTATCAAACGTGTGAAGTTCGGGGCAGATTGGACATTGCCTTCTTCAGTAACCACCAACTTCCTGTTTCATTGCTTTAGCGTGCTTTAGCACTTAGCTAAGAATTGCTAGCATGTTTTAACATGTTTCTAACATGTATATAACTCAATGGCATATTTAATATGTTGCTAGTACTGCATCACAGTGTTAAACATGTCACTTCCTGTTGCCAGTAGGTGGCGCTATTACTATAACTGAAAAGTGTCATGTAGATGTGTTCAGGGCAGGACTCTTATCAAACGTGTAAAGTTTGGGGGCAGATTGGACATTGCCTTCTTCAGTAACACCAACTTCCTGTTTCATTGCATTAGCATGCTTTAGCACTTAGCTAAGAATTGCTAGCATGTTTTAACATGTTTCTAACATGTATATAAACTCAATGGCATATTTAATATGTTGCTAGTACTGCATCACAGTGTTAAACATGTCACTTCCTGTTGCCAGTAGGTGGCGCTATTACTATAACTGAAAAGTGTCATGTAGATGTGTTTCAGGACAGGACTCTTATCAAACGTGTAAAGTTTGGGGAAAGATTGGACATTGCCTTCTTTAGTAACAACAACTTCCTCTTTCATTGCATTAGCATGCTTTAGCACTTAGCTAAAAATTGCTAGCATGTTTTAACAGGTTTTCTAACATGTTTATAACTCAATGGCATATTTAATATGTTGCTAGTACAGCATCACAGTGTTTAAACATGTAATTTCCTGTTGCCAGTAGTTGGCGCTATTACTATAACTGAATATTCTCATGTAAATGTGTTAAACATGAGAATATTCAACCGTGTGAAGGTTTGGGGCAGATTAAACATCTAATGCCTGAGTTACAGCAAATTCCTATTTAATTGCATTAATAGCATTATTTAGCACCTAGCTAATGTTTGCTAGGCATGTTTTAGCATGTTTCTAGTATGTTGTTAACCATGTTAAACACATGCTGGCACTTTTTTGTATGTTATTGGGAGTCCAAAACAGTGTTTAAACATGTCACTTCCTGTTGCCAGCAGGTGGCGCTATGACTGTAACTGAATTTGAGCATGGTCATGTGTTCAGGGACAGAACGCTCATCAAACGTGTGAAGTTTGGGGGCAGATTGGACATTCAATGCCTGAGTTACAGCAAATTCCTATTTAATTGCAGTAATAGCATGCTTTAGCACTTAGCTAATGTTGGCTAGCATGTTTTAGCATGTTTCTAGTATGTTGTTAAAATGTTAAGCACTTGCTGGCAATTTTTTTATATGTTATTAGGAGTCCAAAACAGTGTTAAACATGTCACTTCCTGTTGCCAGCAGGTGGCGCTATGACTGTAACTGAATTTGAGCATGGTCATGTGTTCAGGAAAGAACTCTTATCAAACGTGTGAAGTTTTGGGGCAGATTGGACATTGTTTGCCTGAGTTACAGCAACTTCCTGTTTCATGGCGAAACATCAAAATTTGTCAGGTCGCCGAGGACACGCCCTTTGACGAAAACTCTAGATCTTCGCAATTTAACGTCGCAAAGGCCTTAAGATTACACTCAGCAAATTTGAAGATGATCAGATTAAAACTGTAGGAGGAGTTCGTTAAAGTACGAGGCCTGAAAATGGCAAAAAACTGCACAAAAATCATAGAGGAAGTTCAAAATGGCTGACTTCCTGTTGTGTTTAAGGCTATGCTCCAAGAGACTTTTTTTGTAGGTATTGGGTCATTACATGTATGTACCGAATTTCGTACACATACGTGAAACGTTAGCGGGAGGCGCACTCCGTTGAACCTTTATAGGTGGCGCTATCGAGCCATTTTACCCCGCCCAATTCTGAAACGCATATCAGATGTCAATTTTCGCCAGTTCTGACGCGTGTGCAAAATTTTCGTGAGTTTTCGTGCATGTTTAGGCTCTCAAAAATGCGTTTTAAACACGGAAAATAATAATAATAATAATAATTAAAGCTGCAAGCAGCGATGAAAGGGCCCTCGCACCCGTGCCACCGCCACCCGGTGGGCTTTAGGAAGACAGAGCATGGTGGGCAATGTGCATTTAAGTAGGTAAAAAATAGGAGGAGTATGTCAAAGTCAGTTACAAAAATGTCCTTGATTATGGGGATAATAGCATGCGTTATAACTCAGATAAGCGTTGCTAGCATGTTTTAGCATGTTTCTAGCATGTTTAGAACTCAATGGCATATTAAATAGGTCGCTAGTAATGCATCACAGTGTAAAACGTGTCACTTCCTGTCGACAGTAGGTGGCGCTATTACTTTAACTTAAAATTGTCATGTAGATGTGTTCAGGGCAGGACTCTTATCAAACGTGTGAAGTTTGGGGCAGATTGGGACATTGGCTTCTTCAGTAACACCAACTTCCTGTTTCATTGCATTAGCGTGCTTTAGCACTTAGCTAAGAATTGCTAGCATGTTTTAACATGTTTCTAACATGTATATAACTCAATGGCATATTTAATATGTTGCTAGTACTGCATCACAGTGTTAAACATGTCACTTCCTGTTGCCAGTAGGTGGGCGCTATTACTATAACTGAAAAGTGTCATGTAGATGTGTTCAGGACAGGACTCTTATCAAACGTGTAAAGTGTGGGAAAGATTGGACATTGCCTTCTTTAGTAACAACAACTTCCTCTTTCATTGCATTAGCATGCTTTAGCACTTAGCTAAGAATTGCTAGCATGTTTTAACAGGTTTCTAACATGTTTATAACTCAATGGCATATTTAATATGTTGCTAGTACAGCATCACAGTGTTAAACATGTCATTTGCTGTTGCCAGTAGGTGGCGCTATTACTATAACTGAATATTCTCATGTAAATGTGTTAAACATGAGAATATTCAACCGTGTGAAGTTTGGGGCCGATTAAACATCCAATGCCTGAGTTACAGCAAATTCCTATTTAATTGCATGAATAGCATGATTTAGCACCTAGCTAATGTTTGCTAGCATGTTTTAGCATGTTTCTAGTATGTTGTTAACATCTTTAACACTTGGCTGGCACTTTTTTGTATGTTATTAGGAGTCCAAAACAGTGTTAAACATGTCACTTCCTGTTGCCAGCAGGTGGCGCTATGACTGTAACTGAATTTGAGCATGGTCATGTGTTCAGGACAGAACGCTTATCAAACGTGTGAAGTTTGGGGCAGATTGGACATTCAATGCCTGAGTTACAGCAAATTCCTATTTAATTGCAGTAATAGCATGCTTTAGCACTTAGCTAATGTTTGCTAGCATGTTTTAGCATGTTTCTAGTATGTTGTTAACATGTTAAGCACTTGCTGGCAATTATTTATATGTTATTAGGAGTCCAAAACAGTGTTAAACATGTCACTTCCTGTTGCCAGCAGGTGGCGCTATGACTGTAACTGAATTTGAGCATGGTCATGTGTTCAGGACAGAACGCTTATCAAACGTGTGAAGTTTGGGGCAGATTGGACATTCAATGCCTGAGTTACAGCAAATTCCTATTTAATTGCAGTAATAGCATGCTTTAGCACTTAGCTAATGTTTGCTAGCATGTTTTAGCATGTTTCTAGTATGTTGTTAACATGTTAAGCACTTGCTGGCAATTTTTTATATGTTATTAGGAGTCCAAAACAGTGTTAAACATGTCACTTCCTGTTGCCAGCAGGTGGCGCTATGACTGTAACTGAATTTGAGCATGGTCATGTGTTCAGGACAGAACGCTTATCAAACGTGTGAAGTTTGGGGCAGATTGGACATTGTTTGCCTGAGTTACAGCAACTTCCTGTTTCATGGCGAAACATCAAAATTTGTCAGGCCGCCGAGGACACGCCCTTCGACGAAAACTCTAGATCTTCGCAATTTAACGTCACAAAGGCCTTAAGATTACACTCACCAAATTTGAAGATGATCAGATTAAAACTGTAGGAGGAGTTCGTTAAAGTACGAGGCCTGAAAATGGCAAAAACTGCACAAAAATCAGAGAGGAAGTTCAAAATGGCTGACTTCCTGTTGTGTTTAAGGCTATACTCCAAGAGACTTTTTTGTAGGTATTGGGTCATTACATGTATGTACCGAATTTCGTACACATACGTGAAACGTAGCGGGAGGCGCACTCCGTTGAACCTTTATAGGTGGCGCTATCGAGCCATTTTACCCCGCCCAATTCTGAAACGCATATCAGATGTCAATTTTCGCCAGTTCTGACGCGTGTGCAAATTTTCGTGAGTTTTCGTGCATGTTTAGGCCCTCAAAAATGCGATCAAATGCGGAAAATAATAATAATAATAATAATAATAATAATTAAAGCTGCAAGCAGCGATGAAAGGGCCCTCGCACCCGTGCCACCGCCACCCGGTGGCTTTAGGAAGACAGAGCATGGTGGGCAATGTGCATTTAAGTAGGTAACAATAGGAGGAGTATGTCAAAGTCAGTTACAAAAATGTCCTTGATTATGGGGATAATAGCATGCGTTATAACTAAGATAAGTGTTGCTAGCATGTTTTAGCATGTTTCTAGCATGTTTAGAACTCAATGGCATATTAAATATGTCGCTAGTAATGCATCACAGTGTAAAACGTGTCACTTCCTGTCGACAGTAGGTGGCGCTATTACTTTAACTTAAAGTTGTCATGTAGATGTGTTCAGGGCAGGACTCTTATCAAACGTGTGAAGTTTGGGGCAGATTGGACATTGCCTTCTTCAGTAACACCAACTTCCTGTTTCATTGCATTAGCATGCTTTAGCACTTAGCTAAGAATTGCTAGCATGTTTTAACATGTTTCTAACATGTATATAACTCAATGGCATATTTAATATGTTGCTAGTACTGCATCACAGTGTTAAACATGTCACTTCCTGTTGCCAGTAGGTGGCGCTATTACTATAACTGAAAAGTGTCATGTAGATGTGTTCAGGACAGGACTCTTATCAAACGTGTGAAGTTTGGGGCAGATTGGACATTGCCTTCTTTAGTAACAACAACTTCCTCTTTCATTGCATTAGCATGCTTTAGCACTTAGCTAAGAATTGCTAGCATGTTTTAACAGGTTTCTAACATGTTTATAACTCAATGGCATATTTAATATGTTGCTAGTACAGCATCACAGTGTTAAACATGTAATTTCCTGTTGCCAGTAGGTGGCGCTATTACTATAACTGAATATTCTCATGTAAATGTGTTAAACATGAGAATATTCAAACGTGTGAAGTTTGGGGCAGATTAAACATCTAATGCCTGAGTTACAGCAAATTCCTATTTAATTGCATTAATAGCATGATTTAGCACCTAGCTAATGTTTGCTAGCATGTTTTAGCATGTTTCTAGTATGTTGTTAACATGTTTAACACTTGCTGGCACTTTTTTGTATGTTATTAGGAGTCCAAAACAGTGTTAAACATGTCACTTCCTGTTGCCAGCAGGTGGCGCTATGACTGTAACTGAATTTGAGCATGGTCATGTGTTCAGGACAGAACGCTTATCAAACGTGTGAAGTTTGGGGCAGATTGGACATTCAATGCCTGAGTTACAGCAAATTCCTATTTAATTGCAGTAATAGCATGCTTTAGCACTTAGCTAATGTTTGCTAGCATGTTTTAGCATGTTTCCCGTATGTTGTTAACATGTTAAGCACTTGCTGGCAATTTTTTATATGTTATTAGGAGTCCAAAACAGTGTAAAACATGTCACTTCCTGTTGCCAGCAGGTGGCGCTATGACTGTAACTGAATTTGAGCATGGTCATGTGTTCAGGACAGAACGCTTATCAAACGTGTGAAGTTTGGGGCAGATTGGACATTGTTTGCCTGAGTTACAGCAACTTCCTGTTTCATGGCGAAACATCAAAATTTGTCAGGCCGCCGAGGACACGCCCTTCGACGAAAACTCTAGATCTTCGCAATTTAACGTCGCAAAGGCCTTAAGATTACACTCACCAAATTTGAAGATGATCAGATTAAAACTGTAGGAGGAGTTCGTTAAAGTACGAGGCCTGAAAATGGCAAAAACTGCACAAAAATCAGAGAGGAAGTTCAAAATGGCTGACTTCCTGTTGTGTTTAAGGCTATGCTCCAAGAGACTTTTTTGTAGGTATTGGGTCATTACATGTATGTACCGAATTTCGTACACATACGTGAAACGTAGCGGGAGGCGCACTCCGTTGAACCTTTATAGGTGGCGCTATCGAGCCATTTTACCCCGCCCAATTCTGAAACGCATATCAGATGTCAATTTTCGCCAGTTCTGACGCGTGTGCAAATTTTCGTGAGTTTTCGTGCATGTTTAGGCCCTCAAAAATGCGATCAAATGCGGAAAATAATAATAATAATAATAATAATAATAAACAGAGCAATTCCAATAGTGTCCTCGCACCATCGGTGCTCGGGCCCTAATAAACAGAGCAATTCCAATAGTGTCCTCGCACCATCGGTGCTCGGGCCCTAATAAACAGAGCAATTCCAATAGTGTCCTCGCACCATCGGTGCTCGGGCCCCTAATAATCCTTTGGAAAACAATAGGGCCTTCGCCCTTTCAGGGCTTGGGCCCTAATAAAAAATAATAAGTTCAATGCCAGTCCAGCAAGGAAGGTATTACAAACAGGGAGAAGAAAAAGAGTTGTAAGAGTTCATCAGCAAGCTGAGTATTAAATTACTATTAGCACTAGCCTTCAATCAGTAACTTTAGGCTGTCATTTCAGAGTCAATGGACGAATTCCTAAGAGAGAGATCACCAAGAGACTCCTCAATAATAAACTAAAACAAATTTTATCATATTTTCTGGCTAGTGTACATTATTTATTTTTATTACCATAACCATAGCCTACTTTCACCCAAACTGAAATAAAAACAAGGTTAAATGGGTACATTTTCTATAGCTAGATATGAAAATTCTGTGCATTTTGGGCACTTTTTGTGTGAAATCATATTTATTTTGTCCATCAAAAGTGTGCTTTCACTTTAATTGAGCGTAAGCAGCGCAGCAGAAATAGACTCGCCGCCGAAACCCCCGCTTCACTGCTGCTGTTAAAGTCGGCATGAAATCAAATTTGACAAATCTTATTTATATATGTAATATTGATTTATTATATATATATTAAATTTATTATTGATTTTCTGTGCATTTCATTATTTTTTTTAAATTCATCTACCCTTATAATCTTCAAATCAAATGCATTGCCCTTCCCATTTCGCCAGGCTCCTCAATAAAAAATCCTTCATGGGAGGGTAACAGTGGGGAGTCCGGTGGAGAGAAATCCTCCACAACTGAATGTAAACTGGCATTCAAATCTGCCTCCATTTTGTTTGCAACGCCCAACCTCCAACGATCCAATCAATTCCTGAAGGACGAAGTCAAGCCCCCGCCGCCCCGCCCTACATTTTTTTCTAATTTCAGAAGCCGTTTTACGTCACAACAAGGAAAAAATGACTATCTCAACTTCCGTTTCATGCCGACTTTAAATATATTGAAATACATTTTGAAAATATATATATATTATATATACAATATCTAAAAATACATTGAACATAAAGCTTATAAATTGTTCCTCATGTTATATCTGTGAACATGTGTACAGTATGATAAAATATATTCATATCTTATATCATGTATAGTTTTTAATAAATGTTTTTGCAATTTTATTTCTACACCACGTTAATTATTTCTAAACCTATATTATATTATAGGCTATTATATTATTATATTAGGCCTATTATATTATATTATTACATACTTTTATGTAAATGCTGCGTGACGTTTACGTATTAATGAGCGCGCGCACTGAACATTCGAGTTGCATTTGAACTGGAGCGGAGGGCATTACCATGGAAACGCGGAGCGGCAGCTCAACTGACAATCAGCACCTTAGTCTCTCACTGTTGTTTTCGCTACTTTCAGGTAAGTTTAGTCTCCGAAATTACACAAATAGTACATACAAATGTTTCTAACAGATTCTTTCATGTAAATGACACGCTTCCGTTGAATATTTACTTTATAGAAATGGTTTAGTGTCCTCGGGAAAAGTCCGTTAGCATCTCAACCGTTAGGCTATACTACTAATGATAATAATAATTTGAGTAGCCTACAATTGAAGACTTTTTACAGCAGATCTGAAGACATCAGCATAATAAATGAGGTGAAAACAGGAACTATTGTCATGAAATAAAGAGTGTTTTCAGCAGATCTGTTAATATTGATGAGCCTCAGACTATCAACACTCATTCAACAAGCCATTCAGGATCATCAGCAGATCATCTCACTTTATTCTGAGTGTTTGCTGTTAGAAACACATTATTTGAGTCAGATAGATGACTAAAGAATATTAAACTGCTCCATTGTAACACAATACTGTTATTTCTCACACTATGAGATGGATAAAACATCAATAACACAAAAACCATCACTAATGACACTCATCTTCATAAACCACTACAGATCAATAATTACAGCAGCATAATATGTCCAAATTAATCTAAATATAGCTAATTTGATTTTATAATAACTACATTAATTACTATGAAGTAGTTAGATCATTAAAATAATAACAAACTGTTAATTATCATAAAACTTAAAAAAAATAAAGAGCACCACAATGCACTTTTGTTCCAAGAGTAAAACGCTATTCATATTTATTAGCGGAAGCATAAAGTAGGAGCGACGACGGTGAAGGACGAGAGAGGCCAGGCCTGGATTTTATTTTAAGTTTTGTTTTATGTGTGGCGGCAGTCGTCCATGAGGGACTGCCGTCTTTTACTTTCATTTTGTATTTGTTTATTTTGGTATTAAAACAATTGTTGAATGTTCGCCGGTTCCCACCTCCTCCGTCCCATAACAACGAACTTTGTTACAAACCAATGTAACAAGGAATCTGAAAACATTATAACTTTTATAATTTATCTTAACTTTGGTTACGATTATTTATGAAAAGATTATAACATACATTATGAATACCTTTATAGGCCGTACCATAAAGGCTTTTATAAAAGTGTAACCAAAAGTTGTTGTGATGCAGTAAAACTTCACTCACATGATTTCTGAATCATTCCACTGAAAGAAGCTCTTCACTGCTCTCTGAAAACAGCTGACAGCAGATTGATGCTTATTATTAAATATTATTATATTAATAATACAGATTTCATCATTAAATATACCTTTATGACATATAAAGGTCTGTTAATTAAAGAGGTCAAATCATGATCTTTTCACTTATTTTAGTCTTCGTTTCTAACAATCATAAAATCACAATACAGTTTACTTTTTTTCTTTGTGACTATTTAAAGTCTCTTAGACACAATTAGACACTCTTAACTCACCCGAAGATCCTTTTACGCTGCAAGAAACTGACCAAGCTGGATTGAGTCTGAATCATTATTATTAGTGAAGACTGTTGTATTTATATTCCCCCTAAATGACTAATTGTTCCATCACACATCTCCATAACCTTCACAAATCAAACAGAATTTGGCATTGCCTTCAGGTTTTGAGTCCCAAGGGGAGTCCATGCCAAACTCAGTCTGGATGCGGGCACTCTTGAGGCTCGATGGGATTATTCGTTTTAAGAAGAAATCTCTGAGGACTTGTTATAGAGAAGTTTACGAATCACCACATTCAATGGTTTTGTCTTATTAACAAAGTACAGAATAAAAATCAACATAAAAAATAAGAGTAGTTTTCACCACGAGGTCTCGAACTGTTTAAAGTTTGACAATTTATACCCTTCAGAGATCACAGGGTTTTCCCTTAGCACAAAGCACTTTTATACATGTATAAAAAGAAATACAGCATTTTGGCAAGACAGTTATACAGCGAACAGTCAGTTTAGGCCCCTCGGGTTCCTGTAACCCTTCACAGATCTTTTGCAGTTCTCGCTTCCCCATAACTGAACATCTGCTGATCTCTTCCTTCTGCAAGTCTCATAGCAACGGTTTTTAACTTCACACTTACTTCCATATGTCATAGCAAAGCAGAAGTTATACGTGTCTCTGAACCTTGACCTACATGCACTAACAGCTAACTGCAGTTTATCAAGCTTCCTCTCTCTGAAGTGTGGCAAAATAAGGGACACCCATTCACGCCCCCCCCCCCCCCCCCCCTTCAACTTTTTTCAATTTCGTTCAATTTCAAACATCTGTTTTTTAATATAAATGTACGAATTTAAAGTTTGCCACTTTGTCACTGTTTATGTGTGTTTTGCGTTGTTTCTGATTTTGAGGATGAATTTTGTCAATCTTTTAAACAGGGTCCGACCTTGATGTAATTTGATTCTAACCATAATGTAACATTATTGAAAAACACATTTTTGTCAGTACAAAAAATGCTAAAGTTTGTGATTTCATAATATGTAGATATGAATCCAACTAAAAACTTGTGAAAATATGTATTTTAGTCAATTAGCAAATGGTGTAGCTCTGCAGCCATCGACTAAAGTGATCATTTCTTTACTTTTAAAACGGCATTTTCCAAAAGATGGGCAAAAATCTTACACTAAACCATGTCAAATTATCCATATCCATGAACGTTAGAAATGTGGGTATTTTATAAAGTGAATTTGACTTTAAAAAAACTCCAGTTTTTGTATTAAAAATATTTTTTTATTTATAGCCTAAATTAAAAAATGTATAATAATAAAACATCCTCCTAAAACTATAAATCCTAAAAAAAAAACGTATGTTGTTTTAAAATGACATGTTGTTGAAACAACACAAGTGTGACTTCCCCCCCACAGAAAAAACAGATATTATTCAAATTTATTTAATTTTTTTTGTAGATCTAGAAAGTGTTGTCAACCATGCAGTCTCACGCCATTTGGACAAAGATAATTTTGTATTTATTTCAGCAAACCTCATTTTTGGGGTCAAAGACCCCGAACAGCGCACGAGGGGTTAAAAACGCGCAGGTTTACAGCGCATGTTCACGAGACTCAGTCGCTATAGAAACAAAGACGCTAAAAATGCAATCACGCAATGAGCTTCTCTACTACAAATTGATTTCTTTATATTTGCTATTAGTATTATCCATACTGCAAAATCCTTATGTTTTTATTCAACTATATGTGGGCCTAATGAAAAATACGGGACAAATCGCGTCCCTTATTGATTTGATACGGGACGCATCATCTTACTTGTAAATACGGGATGATTCCGTATTTTAAGGGACGGGTGGCAACCCTAAACAGAGTTAAAAACAATATTAATTCTAATGATATTCATGGTGTTAAATTACATGAAATTAGAGGTTAAAGAACATCAAATGTTGTTTGGTACCCACTACTGGACTGGTTATTAAACTGCAGGTGTTTGTTGTTTTGTCCATGATTGCGCACCGTAGTTTAGCAGCGCTTCTCCTCTCTCCTTTTTTATTGTGTTTAAAAAAAAAATGATAAAAGATCACTAGATCCTGGAGGAAGGCGGTAATATCTGTAATTCCAAAGGAAGGAAAAGATCTCGTTTCATTTGGAAAAGTGAGTGCGGTTTAACACTCTACAACTTCCTAAAGATCAGGGTGGGGAGAGGCCTGCCATCATTAGACGGTTATTATAAAGCAGCACAGCTAAGAACCTGTCGGATCTTAGATTTAAACAATGAAGTTTGGTATCAGGTCGGTGTTTTATTTAGTCGATAGCAGAGGATGTTTTATATCACATGAGAGTTTCTGTCTCAAATATGATTTACAAATTCGCTTCCACAAATTCAGTGTATAAAACACAGTGCAGTTTACCAGTCAGTATAAGGCTGCACTTCACTCGTGCTCTTGCTCTTATCTTGTCCTAAGTGGAGCCCTATACTGTATAATCAACCTCAGATGAAACACAACATTTAAACTACACACACAAACACACATTTTAATTACATAATTATTTATTAGTGTATTCTACAAGATACAGCAAATTATATCAATAGTTTTCATTTTAAATCCTGCATCACCAGATTTTATTTTCATTTGTGACAATTTGTCTAAACCTTATCACAGTACTAAGTTTAGTATACAACAGTTCTATTCTTAAAGGTTGTGTAGGTAAGAATTGTCTAAAGAACTTTTTTTCAAATTGGCTTAAGCTGTCTTTATATACCAAATACATAATTAAAATGTAAGTACTTTGAAAAAGAGAGTATAAAAATTGAGTGACTCTAGTGTATTTAATCTTCAAAAAACACAGCTCATTAATTCCTACCGGGACGAAACAAGTGATTGGCTTGCGCGACTGTCACTCTCCGTCGCCATGACTACCGCCGCTATTATTGGCGCTAGTCTGCCACGTGCGCGCAGTCGCGCACCCGTTTTTAGGTGGGAGTAAGGAATTAATGAGCTGTGTTTTTTGAAGATTAAATACACTAGAGTCACTCAATTTTTATACTCTCTTTTTCAGAGTACTTAGCATTTTAATTATGTATTGGTATATAAAGACAGTTTAAACAAATTTGAATAAAAGTTTTTTTAGACAATTCTGACCTACCCTACCTTTAACTCACAAACATAACACTTTCCTAATGTCGAAGTGATTCTTATGCATATCACCACCACAGTTCGTCACACAAATAAATATTCCAGCCAATTTTCTACATTTTAATCACTGCTCTAGAAACATATTTGACTCAACTTTGTTAATTTGCAATACTATGTTATGAACAGACCAAGGACAGTTCACAATTAATGTAAATAGATCAGGATGAGGTCGCTTTTTAACAGGGAAACGACGAAAGTAAGTATTTTATTTAATTTACAATATGTATGTTATAACATATTGATTTATAGCGATATTTAAATGCCCTGCGCGCTTAAACGACCCGAAACTTTTGTACGGAGCTGACGACGAGGAGGTTTGCTTGTAGCGTTAACAGGGAAAACACAGAAAGTAAGTGTTTTTAACCTAATTTACATGTATTTCATGGCATTTATGTTTTATAACGATATTTATGTGATGCGCGCGCCAAAATCTTTCTCCCAGACTAGGCCCTAACGTTACATCTTCTTTGACTTCGTGACGCAGTGCAGACAAGGAGTTTGCTTTTAACAGTGAAAACACAGAGTAAGTGTTTAACTCGTTTACAATACGTATTTTATATTGTTATTTTGTTATATGACAATATTTGTGATGTGCAAATATCATGAAGTATGTATTTATCCTCAAACTCTCTTTTACTCTCGTTTGCCAGCACACCTAGCGTATAACTGAAGAAGAACAACTCCACTAACTGCGGACCAATGCACGTGAAACGGTCACTTTAGAGGACCAATTTTCTTAGAACGGGTAATTATTTCAGATTAAATATTTATGCAAAATGTATTTATCAGATTAACCTTTGATTGATGTTTGGATATGCTTTCATGTTTAAATGTATTGGTTTTGCTATTTGTGTTTGCTAGGAGCATTTGATGCACGAAGTGTCTAAGGGTACCAGGCTTGGTTTAAAGACCATACAGACTAGAACCTGGTGATGGTAAGATTGAACAGATAACATATGAGAGAATCATGGGCACAAACATAAAAAATAATCATAGCTTTGGTATAAGTAGATTTTCTGTGGTTCATAACACTCATTTTGTATTTGTCCATTCAAATTACTTTACAAAAGTAATCCTTTTTTTTATATATACTTAAAATTAGTTTACAAACCAATTGTTTTCATGATTTGACAGGTAGATATTTTCTTGCCGTGTAATTTTAGACCGATTGGGAAATCTCTGGCCATCACCGGCCCCCAACGTCACAAAGCCACAAGAAGAGGACAAAGATTCTTCCGGCAGCTGACTAGTTTTCTTAAAGGATTAGTTCACTTTTAAAATGAAAATTCTGTCATCATATACTCACCCTTAAGTTGTTTCAAACCTGTATGAATTTCTTTCCTCTGCTGAACACAAAGGAAGATATTTAGAAGAATGTCAGTAACCAGACAGTTTTTGGTTCCCAATGACTGCCATAGTAGGAAAAAAATATACTATGGCAGTCATTGGGAACCAAAAACTGTCTGGTTACTGACATTCTTCTAAATATCTTCCTTTGTGTTCAGCAGAGGAAAGAAATTCATACAGGTTTGAAACAACTTAAGGGTGAGTATATGATGACAGAATTTTCATTTTAAAAGTGAACTAATCCTTTAAGGTGCGTGTCTTCATTTATTCTAAAAATATTCACCCAAACATGGACATTCTGTCATTAACTACTCACCCTCATGTCATTCCAAACATTTCTTTCATTTTCACAACACAAATGAAGATATTCCATGCGACTCCAGTGGTTTAACATCGATGTAGTTAAACTACGCAAGTGCTGTGTTTGCAGCAAATAAACATTTACCACTTAATTATAAAGTAGTAATTTCCAACATGCGTTCATGAGAACATTACAACTCGTGCATGTTGTTGATGCGAGAGCAGATGTCGCTGTGTGAACGTGCATTGAAGATTTAATATTTTGTAAATAAATGTCCCTTCTATGGTGGCATCAGCATTATAGCTTTGCTGCCGCTGTGCCTCACTGACCCGGATATCCAGGAGCTCCCCCAGGTCATCTGGGGATGGTGGACTCGAGCTGCCCGAGATCATGATGCCTCTGCTTGCTCACTGGTTAGCCAGATCACTGAAGCACATTCACCCGTCCGCAGCCGCACAGCTTCACACCATTATCCTGCTTTCCAAACCCAAGTGTCTTAAATCTGGGGTCTAGCAATGTGGCCAGTGCAAGCACACGGATGGATTGAACATTACTACACCGCTTGTTGATGTACTGCTGAAGAGCCTTCCCTAAGGATGAAGCAGATGATTGGGATGATCTTTCAAGCTCTCCCCAGAGAGCTCTTTAGTGGCATGCTTGAAGGGTGCCAGGACTTCAAGGCTTTCAGAAATGATCTTATAATCAGCGCTTGAAAGTGGCATGATATCGCTTGACAAACTAGCCAAAGCAGCACCAACAGGCTCTCTGAGGTCATGATGATATAGACAACATGTCATGTCTTGTCATGTTATGTCCTGTTCCTTCTCTGTACTTTGTCTCCCTCTGCTGGTCACTCTTTGTTACTTTCCTTTTTCCTTTCTCTCTTCCCCCAGCTGTTCCTCATCATCTCTAACTACCTCTCTTATCCTCTCCACCTGATTCTTCTTTCCTCTGATCAGGTCCCTATTTCTTTCTCTGTCTCTGCCTTCCTCTTTGTCAGATTCTCACTTGAGTTTCACATGCAAGAAGCAAACTTTCGCTCTGTTTGTCTCTGTCCTTGTCCTAGTCCTAGTCCTGTTGGTGTTTCGTCTGGATTGCGCTATCTGTTCACGGCTGTTAATCTGTGTTTGTGTTCTACCCAGTTCATCTGATGCTGAGAATGATCTGGCTACCGCTGTGTTAACTGATTCCTGGTTATCCCTGAGAGACCTGCAGTCTGTCGCCGCTACTGAGCTTTCCTCGACTGCTGCCTAAAGACCTGACCCTTTAAAGTTTTCTGAAGAAGTTTTTGGTTTCGTTTTCATCGCCCTCTCTGCGGGTTGTTTTATTTCACCATTGTCTCTCAAGAAGAGGATTTGTTTTTCCTTCATCTGCTCAGCTATTAAAGGACTCTATTTTTTCATTCAATCGCTTTTGGGTTCTCTCTTACCTTACAACAGAAGAATCTGACCAACAATGGACCCAGCGACTCCGAACCCGATCCAGTCAGCCGTCGAGATCCAGGGAGCGATGATAGGCAAGCACGAGGAAGAGCTGTCCGCCGCTCGACTTGCTGTTGAAACCCTGGCTGTCCAAGTCTCAGATCTCACCAGACAGCTACATCATCTTCGTAGTGAGACTCCAGTCACCTCCAGGGCTCACGAGCCTCCCGAGCCCAGAATCAATAACCCCCCGTGCTTCGCTGGTGAGCCCACAGAATGTCGCTCATTTCTCACTCAGTGTGATGTTGTTTTTTCTCTCCAACCCACCACTTACTCTCAGAGCAGAGCGCGTATTGCCTTTGTTATTTCTCTCCTTACCGGACGGGCTCGGGAGTGGGGAACGGCAGTCTGGGAGGCGGAGGCTGAATTCATGGACCGTTATCAAGACTTTAAAGAGGAGATGATACGGGTCTTTGACCGCTCTATTTTTGGTGAGGAGGCTTCTCGGGTCTTGTCTTCGTTATGCCAGGGCAGGCGATCCGTTACTGATTACTCCATAGAGTTTCGGACGCTTGCAGCTTCGTGCGACTGGAACCCACCGGCCTTACTCGCTCGTTTCCTGGAGGGTCTCTGCGCGGAGGTTAAGGACGAGATTCTCTCGAGAGAGGTTCCTACCAGTGTGGATTCCTTGATTGAACTCGCTATTCGCATTGAGAGACGGTTTGACCTTCGCCGCCGAGTTCGTGGGAAGGAGCCCGCATTCTCTGTTACCCCCTTCTCTGCAGCTCTACCATCATCTTCCGCCAGCTCGAACTCCGAGCCCATGCAGCTGGGAGGCATCCGTATTTCGGCCAAGGAGAGGGAACGAAGAGTCGTCAACCGCCTCTGCCTGTACTGCGCTTCCGCTGCTCATTTCGTTTCATCCTGCCCGGTAAAAGCCAGAGCTCACCAGTAAGAGGAGAGCTACTGGTGAGCGCGACAACTCTGGTCTCTCCTTCAAGATCCTGCACTACTTTTTCGGTCCATCTCCGCTGGACCGGCTCATCGGCATCCTCAGGGTCCCCGCGGATCCTTAAAAAGTATTAAAAGGTCTTAAATTCGATATTTAAAATTTAAGGCCTTAAAAAGTCTTAAAGTCTTATTTTTACTTATGAAAAGGCTTATTTTAACCTATGAAAGGTCTTAAATTTTAGATGACACTTTGACGACGTATCTAAATGCTTTCCTAATGAAAACTATCTAATTAGCGTACGTATTATTTTTTATTATTCTATCTTTGTGGATTTGCTTGCATGTTCACGTGACAATTCGCGTCATTTACGGCAGCGCATTATCCTGCGTCCGTCTCCTGCACGCGAGAGGAGAGGATAAGAGAACGAGTAAATGTCAGTTCAAAAGTAAGTTCATTCTTTGTGCTTAGGGTTGTCTATGAACTATGATGATATTGTAATCATTGTTTAAACTACGTACGAGGCACTGCGAGTTCGAGCTGACATCGCGTTTGTATCTCATGCTTGCTTTCACTGCGTGATGTGTCAGTGCAGTTATAGGTATGTCCCCAAATGAGTTTTTGTCTTATTATATTTATATCATATTATGTTGTTATATTAGAATATAACGAGCAAGAGTGCCGTTTTCCTGTGCACAATTGCAAATGTGATTTTTTTTTTTTTTTACAACAGTTAAATTAACAATAAAGTTAACATTGTGTGTTACTTTTTATATTGTCAATATTGTTTGTTCCCCCTTTATTTCGCCGACGAGAATTTCATAATGAAACTGTAGTCCAACAGACAGCAATTCTTTTTTAAAAAACTGAAATCCGCGTTTTGAACGAATCATTTGATTCAATGAATGAATCGGCCCGTTTGAACAAATCGGTTGAATAAATTACTCAACAACTCGCTTATTAGTGACTTACCGCCACCTACTGGCGGGTTTAGTTTCATATTTAAAGTACCCTTTAATTAAAATGTTAAAATTATAAATCATTTCATATTTAAATATTGAATAGCTTTATTTATGCAATTGCAAATTAAGTGTAAATATAGTAATGCCAGTTCGGATGCCGCTTCTGTGGTCACCTCTGCACTGCAAGGATGGATTTTAATTTAATTATTTAATTTGACAGTGGTACGGTCTTATTCTAATATAATTTAATTTGAATGTTAGAATTTGACATAAAAGGTGATGCATACCTCTAAATACGTTTAGAAATAATTTCCATATTTAGGTGAAAATGCCCCTGGAAATCATTTTAAGGTGGCAAATATTGCCCCTTAATAATTTTTTTTATTTCAGTCACTATACTGTAAACTGACCACTGCATAGAATATGTTAAATATGAATATCTTTGTGAGTCTGCTGTCAACAACAGGCCTAAACCAGCCATGGTACCAGTACAAAATCAGTAAAATATCATCTAATTATTATCAACAAAACTTTGAAAATATCGAGTATATTTTTGATAATATTGCAAACCCCTAATGTACGGTATTAATTTTGATTTCTTCAGGTCTTAAAAGGTCTTAAAAAGCCTTAAATTTGACTTAAAAAAATGTGCAGATACCCTGATCCTGCAGTGCCTTGATAGACTCTGGGGCAGAGGGCTGTTTCATGGATGAGACCTGGGCCCGGGAACATGGCATTCCTCTTAAGGAATTAAAGGATCCAACGGCCCTGTTCGCTTTGGACGGTAGTTCTCTCCCCAGGATTCAGCGTGAGACGCTGCCTTTAACCCTCACGGTTTCTGGTAACCATAGCGAGACTATTTCTTTTTTTATTTTTCAGTCGCCTTTTACTCCCTTAGTATTAGGCCATCCCTGGCTAGTTCGTCATAATCCCTCCATAGATTGGTCTAAGAATACTATCCTGTCTTGGAATGTCTCTTGTCATGTGGAGTGTTTAATGTCTGCTGTTCCTCCTGTTTTCCACTGTCTCTATTTTTCAGGAGGAGCCTGGTGATTTGACGGGGGTGCCGGAGGAGTATCACGATCTGCGGACGGTCTTCAGCAAGTCCCGGGCCACTTCTCTCCCTCCTCACCGTTCGTATGATTGTAGTATCGATCTTCTTCCGGGAACCACCCCTCCCCGGGGAAGACTATACTCTTTGTCGGTTCCTGAACGTAAGGCTCTCGAGATTACTTATCTGTAGCTCTCGATGCCGGTACAATAGGTCCCCTCCTCCTCTCCCGCGGGAGCGGGGTTTTTTTTTGTTCAAAAGAAGGACGGGTCGTTGCGTCCCTGCATAGATTATCGAGGGCTGAATGACATAACGGTTAAGAATCGTTACCCGCTACCCCTCATGTCATCAGCCTTCGAGATCTTGCAGGGGGCCAAGTTTTTTTCTAAATTAGACCTTCGTAACGCTTACCATCTCGTGCGCATCAGGGAGGGGGACGAGTGGAAGACGGCGTTTAATACTCCATTAGGCCACTTTGAATATCGGGTTCTTCCGTTCGGCCTCGTAAACGCTCCAGCTGTCTTTCAGGCACTGATAAATGACGTCCTGAGAGACATGCTGAACATCTTTGTTTTCGTTTACCTTGACGACATCCTAATTTTTTCGCCATCACTCCAGATTCATGTCCAGCACGTCCGACGCGTTCTCCAACGCCTTTTAGAGAACCGTCTTTACGTGAAAGCTGAGAAATGCACTTTTCATGCCTCTTCCGTTACTTTTCTCGGTTCTGTTATATCTGCAGAGGGTATTAAGATGGATTCCGCTAAAGTCCAAGCTGTCATAGATTGGCCCGTCCCAGACTCACGCGTCGAGCTCCAGCGCTTTCTCGGTTTCGCTAATTTCTATCGACGCTTCATCCGCAACTTTAGTCAGGTGGCTGCTCCTCTGACAGCTCTCACATCTATCAAGTCGCGCTTTAAGTGGTCTGAATCCGCTCAGGGGGCTTTTGATCTTCTCAAGAGTCGCTTTACATCCGCGCCCATCCTTGTTACACCTGACATCTCTAGACAGTTCGTGGTCGAGGTTGACGCGTCTGAAGTAGGCGTGGGAGCCATTCTTTCTCAGCGCTCTCTCTCTGACAACAAGGTTCACCCTTGTGCGTATTTTTCTCATCGTTTGTCGCCGTCTGAACGCAATTATGATGTGGGTAACCGCGAACTGCTCGCCATCCGCTTAGCCCTAGGCGAATGGCGACAGTGGTTGGAGGGAGCGACCGTCCCTTTCGTCGTTTGGACTGACCATAGGAATTTAGAATACATCCGTTCAGCTAAACGTCTAAACGCGCGTCAGGCTCGCTGGGCCCTGTTTTTCGCTCGTTTTGAGTTTATTATTTCCTATCGTCCGGGTTCTAAGAACACCAAGCCTGATGCTTTGTCTCGTATCTTTAATGCCTCAGAAGCCTCTTCGGACCCCGAGGGGATTGTCTCTAAGGGGCGTGTCGTTGGGTTAACTGTCTGGGGGATAGAGAAACAGGTTAAACGAGCGCTCACACACACTGCTTCGCCACGCGCTTGTCCTAAGAACCTTCTTTTCGTCCCCGGTTCCCACTCGTCTGGCCGTTCTCCAGTGGGCCCACTCTTCCAAATTAGCTGGCCATCCCGGCGTTCGGGGTACGCTTGCTTCCGTCCGTCAGCGTTTTTGGTGGCCCACTCGAGAACGGGACACACGTCGTTTCGTGGCGGCTTGTTCCGTCTGCGCGCAGACTAAATCTGGGAACTCACCTCCTGCCGGACTCCTCAGACCACTTCCTATTCCTTCTCGGCCGTGGTCGCACATCGCCATGGATTTTATTACCGGACTTCCTCCGTCGGCGGGCAAGACAGTTATTCTCACGGTAATTGATCGGTTCTCTAAAGCGGCTCACTTTATTCCCCTCGCGAAGCTCCCCTCCGCTAAAGAGACTGCTCAGATAGTCATTGAGAATATTTTCAGAATACATGGTCTGCCATCGGACGTCGTTTCGGACAGAGGTCCACAGTTCTCGTCTCAATTTTGGAAGGAGTTTTGTCGTTTGATCGGGGCTTCCGTCAGTCTCTCGTCCGGCTTCCACCCTCAATCTAATGGTCAAGCCGAACGGGCCAATCAGACTGTTGGTCGCATTTTACGCAGCCTTTCCTTCCGTAACCCTGCCTCCTGGTCGGAGCAGCTCCCTTGGGCAGAATACGCCTTTAATTCGCTTCCTTCGTCTGCGACCGGTCTGTCTCCTTTCCAGTGTAGCCTCGGGTACCAGCCCCCGCTTTTCTCGTCTTAGCTCGTCGATTCCAGTGTTCCCTCCGCTCAAGCTTTTGTCCGACGTTGTGAGCGCACCTGGAAAGGAGTCAGGTCTGCCCTTTGCCGTTATAGGGGTCAGACTATAAGAGCTGCTAACAAGCGTAGAACTAAGAGCCCTAGATATCGTCGCGGCCAAAGAGTTTGGCTCTCCACTCTTAATCTTCCTCTTAAATCCGCCTCTCGTAAACTGACCCCGCGCTTCATTGGTCCGTTCCGTATTTCTCAGATTATTAGTCCTGTGGCGGTGCGACTTTTTCTCCCTCGCTATCTTCGCCGCGTCCACCCGGTCTTCCATGTCTCTTGTGTTAAACCCGTCTCCCGTGCTCCCACTCGTCCCTCTTCCACCCCCGTTCTTGTCGAGGGTGCTCCTATCTATACTGTTCACAAGATTCTGGACATGCGCCGCCGGGGTCGTGGCCATCAATATCTGGTGGATTGGGAGGGGTACGGTTCCCGAGGAGAGAAGCTGGATTCCCTCCCGGGACGTGCTGGACCGTTCACTGATCGATGATTTCCTCCGCAGCCACCAGGTGTCCTCCTCGGGAGCGCCAGGGGGCGCTCGTTGAAGGGGGAGTACTGTCATGTCTTGTCATGTTATGTCCTGTTCCTTCTCTGTACTTTGTCTCCCTCTGCTGGTCACTCTTTGTTACTTTCCTTTTTCCTTTCTCTCTTCCCCCAGCTGTTCCTCATCATCTCTAACTACCTCTCTTATCCTCTCCACCTGATTCTTCTTTCCTCTGATCAAGTCCCTATTTCTTTCTCTGTCTCTGCCTTCCTCTTTGTCAGATTCTCACTTGAGTTTCACATGCAAGAAGCAAACTTTCGCTCTGTTTGTCTCTGTCCTTGTCCTAGTCCTAGTCCTGTTGGTGTTTCGTCTGGATTGCGCTATCTGTTCACGGCTGTTAATCTGTGTTTGTGTTCTACCCAGTTCATCTGATGCTGAGAATGATCTGGCTACCGCTGTGTTAACTGATTCCTGGTTATCCCTGAGAGACCTGCAGTCTGTCGCCGCTACTGAGCTTTCCTCGACTGCTGCCTAAAGACCTGACCCTTTAAAGTTTTCTGAAGAAGTTTTTGGTTTCGTTTTCATCGCCCTCTCTGCGGGTTGTTTTATTTCACCATTGTCTCTCAAGAAGAGGATTTGTTTTTCCTTCATCTGCTCAGCTATTAAAGACTCTATTTTTTCATTCAATCGCTTTTGGGTTCTCTCTTACCTTACAACACAACATTACTGCTGACCAACAGCATCAACACTTGTGAACAACAGCATGACTATATTTTACTGACCAGGGCTGGGTTTCCCAAAAGCATCGTAAGCTTAAGTTGATCGTAGAACAATTGCCACCAATGGTGAAACGCAGCCCAGATCGATTCTTCCACACACGTTGTGGTATATGTTCCCATGCTGGTCTCTTTTTAGTCTAAAAGTAAAAACTAAATGATATATTTGGGGGAGGCATGGGCAGAGCCATTTTCTTTTAAATTTAGGTAAATGCCATGATAGAGAAATAATGTATGAAAAACTTAACTTTTTTGGGTTTCCAACTCATCAGCCATGGTTTCTTCCAGACATTCATTAAATTGTTTGACTCTGATGTCATTTGTAGATGTTTTTTAGAGAAATAATTAAATGATAAAGTAAACACAAAGAAATACAAAAAGGGTGCACTTATTTAGTTCCACATGAATTGCAAACAATCAATACGACTACTTATAAATATTAAAAAACAACAACATGCTTAAACTTCACCCTATACCTACGACTGTCAGGAAAACGCCTGGCCCGACTCCCTTCTTCTTATTTTACTTCATCGTCCTCTTGGTTCATCGCATTTTATTATTATTGAGCGCCACAAGAACAGTACATGGTCAAATGCTGATATTGTTAACAACATTAACATATATATAAATCATGGTCTTATATCATAAAACATTTTCAACGTGTTTTTTTTTACTTTGTTACAAAATATTTATTTACAATTTAAAGTATTTTTTAAAAATGTATAATTTAATTTGATAAGAGTTTAATTATGTCGATTTACTTTCCAATATGGCTTTTTTGAAAAAAGCACATCAAATACCTTAAAAATATATAAATAAATTGTAATTACACAACTCAGTTTTCTGTATTAAGTAATCTCGAGTAAATACAATGATAAAACAAATAGTATTTTTATTGGTAGCGATGGTCAAACGCCATATCATGACACACAACACTGTAGTTATTAAAAGAAGCGCTAGAGGGCGCTTAACTTTAAAACGTAACTATATGTGATAATAAGACACATTCAACCTTCTCTATTAATCACTTTCACCCTCTTTTATCCAGTCTAAATAACTCCATCATTCCTCTGTTCAACAAAAGCACTGCCCACTTACAAGATTATGAAACAACAAAACTTCCAAGAACTCGTTTACTTATTTAATATGTGTTTATGTGTGTGTATATGTTAATGATTCAAGCCTTTCTAAACATCTAACACACATTTTGGTGCCGTCACGCTTGTTGCGGAAATGGTGAGACTGCAATGAAAACCAAACCCACTTGTGACTTTATTCTCGCAAGAAGGCCATTCACACACAGACTTAAGAGTTTTCTGCTGCCTTTTTTATTTGTGTCATTCAGAAACAAGATCTATATCATATAAGGACACTGTATTGTCTTATTCTCTTGACCCAGAGAAAGAGGGACTGTGTCTCAGAAATGGCCGGATGTCGAGTAGACATATCTTCAGCTCACATTTGGACACATTCATTTTCCACTAAACTATTGTCTGTTGTCATGCAAGCACTTACATTACATTATTATTTCCATAACACTCCTCTCTTTTGATTATTATTATGTGTATATGTTAATGTATAAGCTTTTTTAAACCATCTAACACACATTTTGGCGCTGTTACACTCCTGAGGATTTTCTTCTGCACGATATTAGCATTGGCCAGCAGGGGTCGCTGTGTGCATTCGAAGCCTGGAGAAATCCTCCACTGTTAAACACATCAGGCTGGAAAGCTTTAAAGCTTCATCTCTCCATCACTACCTTCAGGTTCTCTCAGCTCAACAGTTATACGGTATATTAGCAATAATGATGATTTCATCCTTCATTCTGAGCCCTGTCTGAAACCACTGGTTTTCACTTAGACACGGATGAGCTTTGATTGGTGGTTCCCATCATGCACTGCAACATTAGGCTTTATGTTTATTGTCACCAGTGATGTCTGTGACAAAAAAGTAACTGTAGTCTGACTACAAGTATATTAAAATGTAATGTAACTAATATATATATGTGTAATCTGATAATTGAATCCAGATTCCATGAACCAGTCACTAGCCCGGGTTTACATCCAGCACTCAACACATTACATGGGGGTTTTGTAGAGGAAAGTTGAGTCACTCAGAGTCAAGAGCATTCAAGACCACAGAGCAAAATCCTCAGTGTTAAAGTCCACAGTTCAGAGTCTATATGAGCCGATCTACAGAGAGGACAAAGTTACACTGTATAGTGTCACTATATAGCAGCGGGTCTAAACACTCAGTGGATCAGAGGAAGTGAATAACCACAGGAGGAGCTGATGATGTTTAAAGGAGGAGCTGTAACTATATATAATGAAGAGGAAGACTGACAGAAACAGAAAATGGCTGATAAGTGTGATCTGTGTCTGCTGGGACTGATCCTTCTCTCTTCACTTCTCACAGGTAAAGACATCTGGATTTTCTCTAAACACATCTAGTGGAATTAGTCTGGAAAGAGTTCATTTGAACATGCTCAGTTTATTCTTGCACACATTCACGTTGTGATCTCAGAGTTGTGTATTGATACACACAGATCATACTGTATTATTCCTGATACTGGACATAGTGTCACTCAAACATCTGATGATGAAGATTATCTTCATATTAAGAGTGTGTCAGTGATTTGAACAGCTCTCTGATAAAGACTAATACGCGCGATTGCAGTAAAGTTCCAGTTAACTGAAGGTGATCCAGTTAAAAATTACAATGATTTTAAAAGCGAAATGAATAAAAGCAGTGGAGCTTCAGCATCTGGGTAAGGAGCCTACACTGACGGCTACGTAGCTCTCCAAGACCTGAAATCTGCCCCTGGGGAGCTGGCGTACCAGACCTACACCATCAAGACTCGCACAGCCATGTCTCGTGTGGACTCTTTAACCGGTGAAGACTGAAACATTTACTGTTTTTATTTATTTTTATTCATTTTCTGTATAATTTCATAATGTTTTGTGAAGTTATCCTATGTTTGTACACGTGTGCTGAGCAGAGAGTTATATCTTGCTTAGAGGCTTAGACACATGTATAAATAATAAATCTCTTGGCAGAAGTAACTGGTGTAGCTTCCGTGATTCAACAATAATTGGGGAAGCAGGATTTTTAAATCTACACCGGGATGTGTATGTACAGGGATAACTGTGCCGTTAGCGTATGTGTTTCCTCTGGAGGTTTGTAAAGCCTGATATAACCAGTTTATATCCGTTTGATTATTCACATTCCTGGAGTACATCATGACAAACAGGACAAAAAGAGTTCACTTAAAAACCCAGTGCAGCACTTCTCTGAGCACCAGTGCTGAACACTTGGCCAGGCTGCAGAGTACTGCATGTATCACTGAGCTAGGGTTACAACAGGCATATTTGACAGTGAATTATATATATGTTAATATGTGAAAATTTCACTTTGTGGCCCTGAGATGTCGACAAACGCATGGAAACATAAAACTCACAGGTATGACTTTTAGTAGAGTGGATAAAAAGAAAACGTCTCAGGTTACAACTGTAACCTATGTTCCCTGAGAACAGGGAACGAGACAATACGTCATCGACGCTTTGGGGAACGCCTCAGGCGTGACAGGTGTCTGAAATCAAATATCAACTCACAGCAATCATGCTGACCGGCGACAGCCCGTGCATCATCAGCTTGAATGATGAGCGCGCAACCTGGATGTATAAAAAGGGCGCCTTGAAACCGTAACAACATCCTATCGTCTTCAGGGACTGTTGCAGGCAGGCCCCGAGGCATGGCAGGGAGATGTATTGTCTCGTTCCCTGTTCTCAGGGAACATAGGTTACAGTTGTAACCTGAGACGTTCCCTTTCGAAGGGAACTCAACAATACGTCATCGACGCTTTGGGGAACGAAATACCCACTCCGCCATGCTGAGGGGAGTGCATGCCCAAAGGCAGAGACAACTGTCAAAACCAAAAAGTTCATAGAACACTGTGACCACTCACCCTTAGGTCATATCGGGCTGTCAGTGACAGCACTCCCTACCGGTCATAGCCCAAGCTAATGAACCAAGAACTGCCAACACATAGTTAATGTGGGGTATATCTGGGCCAGCTCAAAGGCTATAGACCACAACTTCCAAAAAGACGGGGTCAATTCTAGGGAGTGTGGCTAGGGGACCCAAGGGACTCCCAGCCAGTCACTATTCAGGAGAGCATGCCTCCTGAAATGCCTCCAGGCTGACCTGGTGATCTAAACTAAGACACACAGTATGGCCATTGCCTGTCTGTCCGAGACAGAACCTCTGGAAGTTGCCTTGGATAAGGCATCCAAAAACCGAAGGCCTGCGAAGCTGGCAAAAACCATTCAGTCACGGACCACAGAGACGGATCTCATGGAGAGTGTGACTACATTTCGAAATGACGAACGTTGTCCACTCGATCCACGGGTCTACCCAGTGCTCGCTCCGAACACTGGGGACGTAAGAGAGGGTTCAAACCAGGAAGGTATACTGAGGCCTAAGACCTGATGATCTCCTCATGTGGGGAGCTCCAGAATGTGAGAGCTCATATCAGGAAGGCCGGTGAGGCCTGAAACCTGGCGACCACAGATTCCTGTGGGAGCGCATACTCATGGAGCTACCTACAGAAAGGCCTAATGAGGCCTGTAACCACAGAATGTGGGAGATAGCTTGAAAGTGAGGCGCCTGTCATAATACAATGTGACAGAAGACGCATCTAGAGTGAGACCCAAGGTGGAGAACCGGAGTCTGAGTCATGTAAGAAAGGGAATGAAGCGGGCAGCGCATAACCCTAAAATATGGATTTTTAGAAAGTACACGAAACGAAAGTGCGTGTGCTTAGCCATTCCGAATCCAGGAAGGCCTGGTGAGGCCTCTAACCTGGCAACCACAGTATGTGGGAGCTCATACTCAGGAAGGCCTGTGAGGCCTAAAACCTGGCGACCACAGAAAGTGGGAGCTCATATTCAGGAAGGCCGGAGAGGCCTGTAACCTAACAGTCACACAATGTGGGGCTACCTTCAGAAAGGCCTAATGAGGCCTGTAACCACAGAATGTGGGAGATAGCTTGAAAATGAGGCACCTGTCATAATACATTGTGACAGAAGACGCATCTAGAGTGAGACCCAAGGTGGAGAACCGGAGTCTGAGTCATGTAAAAAAGGGAATGAAGTGGGCAGCGCATAACCCTAAAATATGGATTTTTAGAAAGTACACGAAACGAAAGTGCGTGTGCTTAGCCATTCCGAATCCAGGAAGGCCTGGTGAGGCCTCTAACCTGGCAACCACAGTATGTGGGAGCTCATACTCAGGAAGGCCTGTGAGGCTTAAAACCTGGCGACCACAGAAAGTGGGAGCTCATATTCAGGAAGGCCGGAGAGGCCTATAACCTGACAGCCACACAATGTGGGGCTACCTTCAGAAAGGCCTAATGAGGCCTGTAACCACAGAATGTGGGAGATAGCTTGAAAATGAGGCGCCTGTCATAATACATTGTGACAGAAGACACATCTAGAGTGAGACCCAAGGTGGAGAACCGGAGTCTGAGTCATGTAAAAAAGGGAATGAAGCGGACAGCGCATAACCCTAAAATATGGATTTTTAGAAAGTACACGAAACGAAAGTGCGTGTGCTTAGCCATTCAGAATCCAGGAAGGCCTGGTGAGGCCTCTAACCTGGCAACCACAGTATGTGGGAGCTCATACTCAGGAAGGCCTGTGAGGCTTAAAACCTGGCGACCACAGAAAGTGGGAGCTCATATTCAGGAAGGCCGGAGAGGCCTATAACCTGACAGCCACACAACGTGGGGCTACCTTCAGAAAGGCCTAATGAGGCCTGTAACCACAGAATGTGGGAGATAGCTTGAAAATGAGGCGCCTGTCATAATACATTGTGACAGAAGACACATCTAGAGTGAGACCCAAGGTGGAGAACCGGAGTCTGAGTCATGTAAAAAAGGGAATGAAGCGGACAGCGCATAACCCTTACCATAAATATGGATTTTTAGAAAGTACACGAAACGAAAGTGCGTGTGCTTAGCCATTCTGAATCCAGGAAGGCCTGGTGAGGCCTCTAACCTGGCAACCACAGTATGTGGGAGCTCATACTCAGGAAGGCCTGTGAGGCCTAAAACCTGGCGACCACAGAAAGTGGGAGCTCATACTCAGGAAGGCCGGAGAGGCCTATAACCTGACAGCCACACAATGTGGGGCTACCTTCAGAAAGGACTAATGAGGCCTGTAACCACAGAATGTGGGAGATAGCTTGAAAGTAAGGTGCCTGTCATAATACATTGTGACAGAAGACACATCTAGAGTGAGACCCAAGGTGGAGAACCGGAGTCTGAGTCATGTAAAAAAGGGAACGAAGCGGACAGCGCACAACCCTTACCATAAATATGGATTTTAGAAAGTACACGAAACGAAAGTGCGTGTGCTTAGCCATTCTGAATCCAGGAAGGCCTGGTGAGGCCTCTAACCTGGCGACCAACGCATGTGGGAGCTCACGCTCAGGAAGGCCTGGAGAGTCTTACCTGATAACCACAAAATGTGGAAGTTGGCTAGAGAAAGGCGTCCGTTGTAGCATACTTTGACAACAGGACGCATCTAGAGTGGAACCCAAAGTGAAAGACCAGGGTCTGAGCCACAAAGGAAGGGACCGAAGCGTACAGCGCATGACCCTTACCATAAAAAATGGATTTTAGAAAGAACACAAGATGTTCAGTCGTGTGACTTACCATAAGAATGGATTTAATGAAGTCGAAGTGCATGTACTTCATCACTCTATATTCAGGAAGGCCTAGTGAGGCCTGTGACCTGACGACCATAGAATGTGGGAGCTCGTATCCAGGAAGGCCGGTGAGGCCTGTAACCTGGCAACCACAGCATGTGGGAACCCATGATCAGGAAGGCCAGATGAGGCCTGTAACCTGATAGTCACAATGCGTGGGAGCTCACATTCAGGAAGGCCTGATGAGGCCTGCAACCTGACCTGTGGAAGCTCACAACCAGTGAGGCCTATACCCCAGCGACCACAGTAAGTGGGGGTTCACATTCAGGAAGGCTTGGTGAGGCCTGCAACCTGACATGTGAAAGCTCATAACCAGGAAGGCCGATTCTAGGAGGCCTGAAGCCTGGTGACCACTAAATGTGGGAGCTTATACTCAGGAAGGCCGGGTGAGGCCTGTAACCTGATAACCACAATATGTGGGAGCCCACATTCAGGAAGGCCGGGTAAGGCCTGTAACCTGACATGTGGAGGCTCATAACCAGGAAAGCCTGGTAAGGCCTGTAACCTGGCGACCACAGTGTGTGGGAGCTCATAACCAGGAATGCCGGATGGAGGCCTGTAAACTGACATGTGGAAGCTCATAACCAGGAAGGCCTGGTGAGGCCTGTAACCTGGCGACCACAGTGTGTGGGGGCTCATAACTAGGAAGGCCGGATGAGGCCTGTAACCTGATAACCACAATATGTGGGAGCCCACATTCAGGAAGGCCGGGTGAGGCCTGTAACCTGACATGTGGAGGCTCATAACCAGGAAGGCCTGGTGAGGCCTCTGACCTGATAACCACTGTATGTGGGAGCTCATATTCAGGAAGGCCTGGTGAGGCCTGTAACCTGACAACCACGGCATGTGGGAGCTCATACTCCCACCTGACAGCAAACCTTTGGCAGCTCACACTCAGTGAGACCCAGGTGGCTGTAAAAATTGTGAAACACGGTCTGGATGGCTGAAAACATCTAACTTCTCAAAGTCATATAATATTCCATCATTTTAATTTTATAGAATGAAATGCACCATAATTTCCAAACAATACTGATTAATATAATTACGGTCTCGTAATCTACATGCTGCCTCGGCAAGCGAGAGATTCGAACCTTACGATATATTTGGCTTTCATCCCTCGAGAAGAAAGCCGACAGGTGCGATGCTGAAACATTCGACAGCGCACAGATGTACGCATCGAGACATTTCTATAGAACACTGCCAGCACCCTCAGGAGCTGACTGTGAATGCCTCCCACCCAATCAGTATTGTCTCACAGATCGCGTGTCTCTTTTTACTGTAGACCCTGAAATCTACGCGCTGCCTCGGCAACGCAAAATTAGAGTCATCCTGATCTGAAAGAAAAAAGTTTTTTTTTTTTTTCTCTCTCTTTTAGAAATGTTATTTGCACAAAAACATTTTACTAACAGACCAGACAATAAACCTGTGGCGTTTCCATTATTCTGTATTGAACTCACTGCAGAAACAGTAGGAAAAGTTTTTCTCTTACCTGTGCAGCTTGCTCTCGTCAGTCGATGACGTGTCTGAGAGGAACCGCCCCTCTCGAGACCATCAGCGAACTCAGCAAGGAACCCCATTGAAGCGAAACACCACTCTGCCTCGGCAAGAGCGGGACCGAGGTTCAGAAGCTGAGCTCTTCTCTCGAGAAGAGAGCCAGACGAGAGCTGAGCATCTGAATAGAAAAACGCTCACAGTTTGCACAGGAAGCTCTCTCGAGACGAGAGCCGCCGTGCGTGCTTTTTCATTTCCCACACAGAAAAAGCTCATTTTCATGTGTCATCTGGCTACAATAAACCTTGGGCATGGGTGACACATTAAACACAATGCTTATCAGTGTTAACTGTTTAAAGATTGCGCTTAATTCTTCTTCAACCGTTAAGATGACGTTGATGCAGACAAACAGTCCCTGAAGACGAAAAGGATGTTGTTACGGTTTCAAGGCGCCCTTTTTATACATCCAGGTTGCGCGCTCATCATTCAAGCTGATGATGCACGGGCTGTCGCCGGTCAGCATGATTGCTGTGAGTTGATATTTGATTTCAGACACCTGTCACGCCTGAGGCGTTCCCCAAAGCGTCGATGACGTATTGTTGAGTTCCCTTCGAAAGGGAACTGTGAAAAAGGAGTGTACGTTTTTTGAAGGACAAACTCTTGTTGGCATGCAAGTAAAACAAATTACAACAACTGTAAATTATTTTAAATTGTTACATTAATCTAGTTTTGTAGGCTAAATAATGTTTTGTTGTTGTTAAAGGAGCCCTCACAACTGGGCCTTTATTTTTATTATTATTATTATTAATATATTAATATTAATAAACATTTCTGCCAATATGCCAGAGTTAGCCAGAAGGCTTTATTTCATCTGCAGTCCCCGGACAGATGTTAAAAGTCTCCCTAAAAGAGAATAAAATTACCTATAAAAAATAAAAATACATTTAGTAAGATTATGTTAAAAAATACAGTCGAAATACAGCAAACCAACAATCAAACAAACATCTGACAAAGACATAACATATACACACACACAAGGCAAGAAGCCAGCAGTGGATAGAGCACATATACAAATGTGTTAATGTTGACAGCTCTGAAATTCAAGAAGCCATTTCTTTATATGGTTTTTAAATGTACAATATGTGTTCAGATTTCTGATGGTTAAAGGAATGCGGTTCCATTCAGTAGCAGCTCGAACAGAAAAAGAATTATGACCAAATACACAATTTCTAAAGGGAATGACACAATCTCCCCTCGCTGCACCTCTGGTTCTGCTATGATCAGCTGTACGGATGTTAACTAACTGCTGGAGTGGAGGGAGGATAAACCATGAATAATTTTGTATAGAAGACATAGATTTGAGTATTCGACCATGTTTTCCCAGCTGAGTAATCTATGTTTTTGTAATATTGGACAATGATGAGAAGTAATTGATCTCTTAACTGATCATTTGTAAAGTGACCGCAGAGTGCCTTATGCCTGCGCTTCTGGACGAGTAGCTGATAGATAACAGCAATCTCCTCCTGCCGTGCTAAATACTAGAATGGCATCTGGTACATCTTGTGAGAAGACATGTCAGTAGAATAAAATGCATGTGCAGTTTTAGAGAGGATAAGATATCACTCCCCCTAGCTAAATATAGATCCATCTGCCTTCATTACTGCAGCTGAGCGCTGTATCTCTGCTTTCTGAACACAGCGGCACAACGGATGGAAACCGTATAAGAGGGAGAGAAGGAAGAGTAAGAGATGACACTGCCTGAGACGTGGAGAAACCGGGTCGACATGAAGACGTGATGCTGAAGCGAGTCAATCTCTCACTGGCCTTGACCTAGAAGTCTTCTGAGTGTACTTTACTGTAACACGCTTCTCCTTTAGTGCTTCTGCAGTTGGTCCCTGTATGTTCTCAGTACAGACATTCGATAGGACTACTATTCAATATTCAGGACAATACTATACTTGCAGATTTGCACGTGGGCCGTATTATTAATGAGTAAATGTCTTTTAGGGTTTTTATAATGTAAAATTTATTCTACCTTTAAAGAGAGTTCCCATTCCCTGCCTTGAAATGAAACTTCAAGACAAGTCAAACTGAGGGACGCACACAAATAACTAAATATTTACAGAAAATAAGGTTTATTTTGAATAAAATATGTCTTATGTGAAAAGGGACACGCATATAATCCTGAAAATAATAAATGTTTAAAAAAATAGATAACTTTAGAAAATATAAAGTTAAAATATCTTACTAAATACTCTAAAAATATTTTAGATGCAGATGTCATGTTGGTCAACACGGACATGTGAAGTTGTGCTAATGAAATATTATTAAACATAGTATGTAATTCTTATATTCGGAATATTCAGCAGGTGGAGATATTATATATATAATATATATAGTGGTATATTAGTTCATATATGAATTGTTATTAATTAAATGAAATTAAGTGTGTATGAATTCCATAATACCTTATTTTATTAACTAATAGTGTTCATTAATTTGTTAATTACCACAATGAGCCAAATTTGCATTAATACATTATTAATTACAGCATTAGTAATTGACACACTACTAATGCTGTGATTAATAATGTATTAATGAATCTCCCCTTGATTGTATATATACCCAAGTGTTTCTCATGTTCTTTGTCTGGTGTTGTCCTTTATGGATGTGATGCGTGCGCTAGTTGTCAGTTTGGTTTGCCTTCCTTGCCCGTGTCTGCATTTATCAGTTTTGCCTGGATTTACTTTTATTATGTTTGTTTGAATAAATGTTTTGCTGCATTTGGATCACACTCTTGTTCCTCTGAAACAGCCAGCATTACATCATCAAACGTTGCGGACACACATGAGACCCGTTTCGTAGAATTACTATTTGTAAAAGTTTTATGATCATTTTCAGTTTCTGCGCATATAAAATGTTATTATTTTAATGATCTACTTTTTAGTGATTAATGTAGTTATTGTAAGTTCAAACTAGCTATATTCAGATTAATTTGGACATATTATGCCGCTGTAATTATTGATCTGTAGTGGTTGATGGACTAAAGCATAAAAATACCGTAATATGTTTGCAGATATGTAGGAGTTCACATACTCGTTTCTCTGAACAACACTTCTACAGCGGTTCATTTACTCTGAAATACGCGTTCCGTGTTGCCAGTCGGTGTTTGTTTTGGTCTGTGTGATTGTCACGGGGTGACAAATAATCCCCGGAACTGATTTCACAAGAGAAGTGTTCCCGCCGGGGCGCTTTCAGTGTAACACTGTCCCCGGGCCGGTGTGTGTGTCTGTTGTCATGACAACTAAACGGCAGATTGGCAACAGGTGTGGGGACTTCACTCTGAGTGCCTGATTGAAGCCACGCCAGCATTTTGAGAGAATAAAACACAAGTGGAAGAGAAGGCTGGGTGTGTTGTTTTTCTCCTCCGTTGATCTGGAGTGTTCTCTCTCCGTGTGGGCTTGTTGTTTTCTTTGTCTTCCCCCGTCGATCTGGTGTGGTTCTCTCCCATTGGGAAACGTTTGTAGAGTGTTGCAGCTGAAGGATCATCGTGAAAGAAGAGGAGTGTCGCTTGTGGGATCCGAGGGCGGTTTTGAAGAGTGGAATTCATTCGCCTGGATTGGAAAAGAGGGAGATGAGTGATTGACAAATTGAATCTCATAAACGCATGTTTTCTACACTAAATTGGATACTGATTTGGAGTGCTTGGATCACGTTGTATACATCGCACTGAGTGAAATATACTGATTCCTTGTCGATCTCTAGCCTCTCCCTTGACCATTGAAAACAGCGAAGTGAAGCCCGCTTGTAGTGGTGAGGAAATTATTCACCACATCTGTCCCAACTCTGACTATCATCGGCTCTTCAGATCGAGACCTCTGGGTGAGTGTTGGCCTTATTTTGCACTTTGAAGAGTGGATTTGTAGTGATGGAATTGACGTTTCCCATCACGTTGCATGTTTGGAGTTGGACTGTCGTGTGTGTGTGGAAGATTTATATTTTATCGCCGTGCACTCCCCATGTGTCATGCTGGTCTACCGTTCATCACAAGAGCCCTAGTGAGATCGATTGTAGTCACCTGTTGGATGTCAGAAGGAAAAGCCCCCCGTGTGCACACCACACATGAGAACTGTTTACCTCTGCTTGAAGTTGTATGCTGTCTGTTCCAGTGAAAGCCCCGCCCAGCTTGTGACTCTGTTCCCGGCAGCACACGTGAGAACTGTTTACCTCTGCTTGAAGTTGTATGCTGTCTGCTCCAGTGAAAGCCCCGCTCAGCTTGTGACTCTGCCCCGTGAGAGCTGTTCACCTCTATTTGAAGTGTTGAATCCGTCTGTTCCAGTGAAAGCCCCTGCTCCGCTTGTGACTCTGTCTCCTGCCACCCATGTGAGAGCTGTTCACCTCTATGTGAAGTGTTGAATCCGTCTGTTCCAGTGAAAGCCCTGCTCCGCTTGTGACTCTGTCTCCTGCCACACATGTGAGAGCTGTTCACCTCTATTTGAAGAGTTGATTCCGTCTGTTCCAGTGAAAGCCCTGCTCCGCTTGTGACTCTGTCTCCTGCCACACATGTGAGAGCTGTTCACCTCTATTTGAAGTGTTGATTCCGTCTGTTCCAGTGAAAGCCCTGCTCCGCTTGTGACTCTGTCTCCTGCCACACATGTGAGAGCTGTTCACCTCTATTTGAAGAGTTGATTCCGTCTGTTCCAGTGAAAGCCCTGCTCCGCTTGTGACTCTGTCTCCTGCCACACATGTGAGAGCTGTTCACCTCTATTTGAAGTGTTGATTCCGTCTGTTCCAGTGAAAGCCCTGCTCCGCTTGTGACTCTGTCTCCTGCCACCCATGTGAGAGCTGTTCACCTCTATTTGAAGTGTTGATTCCGGCTGTTCCAGTGAAGGCCCGCTCAGCTTGTGACTTAAGTCTGTTGTAGCCCTGAAACCCACTTGTTCGTCACTCACCACTGTGAGTCTGGCACCAGCGCCAGAAGGAAGTGAGCTCCGACCGTCTACTCACCTGGGATACCCACCTGTTCGTCACTCACCGCTGTGAGTCTGGCACCAGCGCCAGCAGGAAGTGGGCCCCGACCGTCTACTCACCTGGGATACCCACCTGTTCGTCACTCACCACTGTGAGTCTGGCACCAGCGCCAGAAGGAAGTGAGCCCCGACCGTCTACTCATCTGGGATACCCACCTGTTCGTCACTCACCGCTGTGAATCTGGCACCAGCGCCAGCAGGAAGTGAGCCCCGACCGTCTACTCACCTGGGATACCCACCTGTTCGTCACTCACCACTGTGAGTCTGGCACCAGCGCCAGAAGGAAGTGAGCCCCGACCGTCTACTCATCTGGGATACCCACCTGTTCGTCACTCACCACTGTGAGTCTGGCACCAGCGCCATAAGGAAGTGAGCTTCGACCGTCTACTCACCTGGGATACTCACCTGTTCGTCACTTACCGTTGTGAGTCTGGCACCAGCGCCAGAAGGAAGCGAGCCCTGTCCTACCTACTCACCTGTGATACCTACCTGTCCATAGACTTACCACGGTGTTGCCTCGGATTCCTGGGAAAGGAAAGAAGAGGATTTTAGATTAGGATTTTCAAATTGCTTTTAGACATTAAATAAAGTTGTTGTTCTTTTATTCCTGTCTCCTGCCTCCTCCTTTGACACGCTCCTCAGGGTGATCCTGGTCTAGGGGTGGGTGCAGTCTGGCTTGGCCCACCTCGACCTGTGACATGATCTCTCCCAGTACCAGTTCACACAATAGTATTTACACCCGGGTCGACAAACACAGCGTATGGCGGCCAGCAAACACACTCGGTCAGAGATCTCAGACTCTACCCGACCTAGAGAGCCTCGGTGTCCTTATTAAAGGGTAAAAATAAATATAAAATATAAAAGGGTTTTTATTATAATGTTATAATATTTTAACAATATTTGTACAAATATATATATATATAAATATATGTAAAAATATGTAATAGTGCACATATTTAGCAAAATACTCTCTATAGCTAATTTCTCTAGTTGCGTGCTAGAAAATGGATGTGTGTGTGAGAGTGTGTGAGAAAATGGATGTGTGTGTGTGAGAGTGTGTGAAAAGAGTCGATTGTGTGATTCTCAGACTTGGCAAGGCAAGTCATCTTCATTTCATTTAAATAGCGCTTTTATCAATGTAAATTGTTTCAAAGCGGCTTTACAGTGATAAACTGATATTTTGGCAGCCCTGCATAAAGTAAAATTAATTTCCATAACACACTCCTGAGGATTTTCTTCTGCAGGATATTAGCATTGGCCAGCAGGGGTCGCTGTGTGCATTCGAAGCCTGGAGAAATCCTCCACTGTTAAACACATCAGGCTGGAAAGCTTTAAAGCTTCATCTCTCCATCACTACCTTCAGGTTCTCTCAGCTCAACAGTTATACGGTATATTAGCAATAATGATGATTTCATCCTTCATTCTGAGCCCTGTCTGAAACCACTGGTTTTCACTTAGACACGGATGAGCTTTGATTGGTGGTTCCCATCATGCACTGCAACATTAGGCCTTTATGTTTATTGTCACCAGTGATGTCTGTGACACAAAGTAACTGTAGTCTGACTACAAGTATATTAAAATGTAATGTAACTAATATATATATGTGTAATCTGATAATTGAATCCAGATTCCATGAACCAGTCACTAGCCCGGGTTTACATCCAGCACTCAACACATTACATGGGGGTTTTGTAGAGGAAAGTTGAGTCACTCAGAGTCAAGAGCATTCAAGACCACAGAGCAAAATCCTCAGTGTTAAAGTCCACAGTTCAGAGTCTATATGAGCCGATCTACAGAGAGGACAACGTTACACTGTATAGTGTCACTATATAGCAGCGGGTCTAAACACTCAGTGGATCAGAGGAAGTGAATAACCACAGGAGGAGCTGATGATGTTTAAAGGAGGAGCTGATGATGTTTAAAGGAGGAGCTGATGATGTTTAAAGGAGGAGCTGATGATGTTTAAAGGAGGAGCTGATGATGTTTAAAGGAGGAGCTGATGATGTTTAAAGGAGGAGCTGATGATGTTTAAAGGAGGAGCTGATGATGTTTAAAGGAGGAGCTGATGATGTTTAAAGGAGGAGCTGATGATGTTTAAAGGAGGAGCTGATGATGTTTAAAGGAGGAGCTGATGATGTTTAAAGGAGGAGCTGATGATGTATAAAGGAGGAGCTGATGATGTTTAAAGGAGGAGCTGATGATGTTTAAAGGAGGAGCTGATGATGTTTAAAGGAGGAGCTGATGATGTTTAAAGGAGGAGCTGATGATGTTTAAAGGAGGAGCTGATGATGTATAAAGGAGGAGCTGATGATGTTTAAAGGAGGAGCTGTAACTATATATAATGAAGAGGAAGACTGACAGAAACAGAAGATGGCTGATAAGTGTGATCTGTGTCTGCTGGGACTGATCCTTCTCTCTTCACTTCTCACAGGTAAAGACATCTGGATTTTCTCTAAACACATCTAGTGGAATTAGTCTGGAAAGAGTTCATTTGAAACATGCTCACTTTATTCTTGCACACATTCACGTTGTGATCTCAGAGTTGTGTATTGATACACACAGATCATACTGTATTATTCCTGATACTGGACATAGTGTCACTCAAACATCTGATGATGAAGATTATCTTCATATTAAGAGTGTGTCAGTGATTTGAACAGCTCTCTGATAAAGACTAATAGTTTATTCTAGAGAGTGTGTTGTTTGCTTTAAGTGAGGAAAATACTATGAGTGAAAACTTCTGCTTTTTATGCTGGTGTGTTTTATGTTCTCATTTATTAATATTTATCATAACGATCACTGAGATATACTGTGTTTCAGGAACCAGTGGAGTCCATGTGTTCATCAGTTCTAGTGAAAGTGTCCGTCTGTCCTGTAATAAAGCTCCTCCTGACTGCAGATCAACTACATGGATCTACAATAACAGAGATTCAGGGATAGTTAAACTGATTACTGGAGGGATGAAGAATAAAGACACAGAGAGACATGAGAGACTGAGTCTGGAGTCTGACTGCTCTCTGAACATCAAGAACGCCACAGAAGAAGATTATGGATTATACACCTGCAGACAATCTGTGAATGGAGAACATCAAGGACCTGATGCACATGTTTATTTGCATGTTCTTCATGGTTAGTTTATAATTATGTGGTCAATTTAAAAAGGGAAGATTCTCCCTTTAAACTCAGATGATGTTTGAAGAGTCTGTGATTTGTGTCTTGTGTTCAGTTTCAGTGTCTTCATCTCATCATCTTCTTCATCTTCATCATCATCATCATCTTCATCATTATCATCATCTTCATCATCATCATCATCATCATCATCATCACAGACTGAGATCAGTCCAGGCCGCTCTGTGACTCTCTCCTGTCAGTTGTATTCTAGATTCCCCTGTAATTATTGGGAATTCGATCTGTTGTGGGTGAATCAGACTGGTGTTGATCTGAAGACAGACTCCAGATATCAGATATTATCATTAGATGAAGATCGCTGTATCCTCACTCTGACTACAACACTCCTGAATGAAGATGACAACAGAGAGTGGAGATGTGAAGTTACTCACAGAGATCAACTCCAGACCTCAGTCAGATACACTGTCAAGTATTCAGGTGAGAAACACTCTTTTCTGACAGATTACTGGAAACTTCCACAGACTGGCTCGACTCTTTCTGATGCCTTCATACGGTTTTGGACTGTACAATATTAGTGGTCAAAGTCATAAACTGCATAACAATCCTTATAATCCCCAATATTGGCCTCCTACACGGGTCATACATGATATATTGCATAAACCAGACGAGTCTATTAACGTATGATGGTTAATGCAATATATCATATAAACTGTGTAGGATGACACTGTAAACTGTGATGATGGAACGTCATGTCATGATCAATATGAAAATATGATGTTAATGTCATACAGATGCTGCGTCTGCACATTCATCTTCTGCAGCTCCAAGCACACACACACACACACACACACACACACACACACACACTCGCACACACACACACACACACACACACACACACACACACACACACACACACACACACACACACACACACACACACACACACACACACACACATCATCTTCATCATGTATATTGCATAATGTTTCGACTTTATTCTCGTAATGTTTCGACTTTATTCTCGTAATGTTTCGACTTTATTCTCGTAATGTTTCGACTTTATTCTCGTATGTTTCGACTTTAATCTCGTAATGTTTCGACTTTATTCTCGTAATGTTTCGACTTTATTCTCGTAATGTTTCGACTTTATTCTCTTAATGTTTCGACTTTAATCTCGTAATGTTTTCGACTTTATTCTCGTAATGTTTCGACTTTATTCTCGTAATGTTTCGACTTTATTCTCGTAATGTTTCGACTTTATTCTCGTAATGTTTCGACTTTATTCTCGTAATGTTTCGACTTTAATCTCGTAATGTTTCGACTTTAATCTCGTAATGTTTCGACTTTATTCTCGTAATGTTTCGACTTTATTCTCGTAATGTTTCGACTTTATTCTCTTAATGTTTCGACTTTAATCTAGTAATGTTTCGACTTTATTCTCGTAATGTTTCGACTTTATTCTCGTAATGTTTCGACTTTATTCTCGTAATGTTTCGACTTTATTCGCGTAATGTTTCAAATTTATTCTCGTAATGTTTCGACTTTTAATCTCGCAATGTTTCAAATTTGATCTTGTAATGTTTCGACTTTAATCTCGTAATGTTTCGACTTTAATCTCGCAATGTTTCAAATTTGATCTTGTAATGTTTCGACTTTAATCTCGTAATGTTTCGACTTTATTCTCGTAATGTTTCGACTTTAATCTCGTAATGTTTCGACTTTAATCTCGTAATGATCTTTAATCTGGAGGTGCTGCGTCTGCACATTCATCTTCCGCAGCTCCAGTCGCTTCACCAACACCGACTCCAGTCAGAAGCTCAAACTCTGAGAAGAACTCAAGCCGAACTACAGCAGCAGCTCCTACACAAGGTTCAAGTATTATGTGATGATGATGTTGTGTATATGTGGCATTATGTGTTGAACTGAACTAACAGACGTGATCCACAGATCCAGGAGAAACTGAAGTCAGTGTGACTGCTGGATCATTATACATAGGTACGACACGTTCATTTATACTGACAGCTTTATAACATTAAACTATCAGTCAGTCTGTCAATGCTTCATCAATAACTGTTGATAGTTGAAGACCCTTGACTTCAGTCATGTCCAGTTTCTCTTCTTCCTCTCATGTTTCCTGCAGTGATTGTGACTATTGTTGGGATCGCAGTGTTTGCTGCTCCTACTGTGATTCTTCTTCAGATCATCTGTGCAAGAAGAGCTGGTGAGTTTGAGCCGCACACAATCTGATGATTCACACTCATCTGATCTGAACATCTGCAATCATGATAAAACACAGACGAGAGGTCAGTCAATGCTTTTATTTTGCAGGGAGGAAGGACTCGCAGCACCCAGAGGAAATAGAGATGCCGACAATATTACAATAAATTACTGATGAGTTTACAGCCAATCTGCAACAATATTTACAATAGCAAAAACTCAAGAGGATTGGTCATTGTTTTAGTTTCTTCTTCTCAGAAAACTCTTTAAACTGATTCAAATGTGTGTTTTACATATAAAAGCCAGATTTATTCTCATTTATATGGGTTTATATATATTAGCCTACAGTGTTGAAAGTCATTCTCTTGTGCTTCATATGTAAACTGCTTTAAATATAATATTAAATACAGTAATGGACAGACTCAGACTGTATAATCCTCTCTCTGTTCTGTGTGATGGAGATGATTTGAGGATTCTTGTATCTTGTCTGTTCATTCCTGGTTTTAGCAGCTTTTGTTCATTCTGAATGATTGCTTTAATTTTCTTAATAAACCTCTGCAGTTGTGTTTAATATTTCTCCTTTCCTGAGAGGTTTGATAC
The DNA here is from genome assembly GCA_033366665.1 of Phoxinus dragarum. Lineage (NCBI taxonomy): Eukaryota > Metazoa > Chordata > Actinopteri > Cypriniformes > Leuciscidae > Phoxinus > Phoxinus dragarum. The sequence goes on along the minus strand of JARPMJ010001866.1, from coordinate 3,756 downwards.
AAATATGATATTCCCTTCATGAGCGTGTGACGTGTCTGTAGAGAAGTCCACTGAAGCGAGCTGAGGTTGAGAACCGTGTGCAGTGTTGTTGACAGGCCCAGGTCTCTGAGCAGCGGTGCCTTGACAGTGTGTCATCATGAAGTCAGTTGGTTGGAGGCAGGGGTTTGCTTGTGGCTGCTGGAAGTGGTTATGGGAGTTGTGTAGCGTGGAGAGGCTTTCAGGCCGACCTAGTGCTGGTGGCAGGAGGTCAGGCGGTGGTTGTTACTCTCAGTCACGAGAAGTCTGAAGGATTGGAGTTATTGCTTTGTCCTTATGGTGGTGCTGATGTGAGCTTGCCTGAGCTGTGCTAGGAACAAATGTAATAGTTGAGAAGCCGCTGCAATAACCGAGAGCAGGGCCGTCTCAGTTTAGTGGCGCTTCTGAAGACAGACCAAGAGTTTATTTCTAGAGTTTAATGGCATGCTGGAAACTGCTAAAATAAAGAAGTGAAACTAACAGCAATGCAAAGAATAGCCTATAAACTGTGTTCAGAGTAGATGTGTGTTGAGCTAGTGTTATTAACAGATATGCACTTCACACACACACACACACACACACACACACACACATCTAAAGTCAGTGGCGCGTTATTCAGATGCTATTTTAAGGGCGCATGGGTCTTTAAGGGTAGCGTGTCCACAACATTCAATTCAATTCAATTCAAGTTTATTTGTATAGCGCTTTTCACAATACATATTGTTTCAAAGCAGCTTTACAGAAAATGAATTTCTGAAAATGAACAAAAATATACATACAAAAATACAGTTAGTTAATCATAAATTTAGGGCATAACATATCGCCGGCGTTGGGTCGTCTCTTCACAGGCGTCGAGTCGTCCTCATCACAGGCGTTGGGGCATCTGAAGTCTCCATGAGAGGCTGGATACATAACTGGAGCTGACGAACTCTATTTGAGTTATAGGGACAGGCGTCCCGGGATAACAACAAAAAAGGCAGATGGGAAATAATTAGCGTAGCTGCTGTTTATAATATGAATGCATTTGATCTGATTTAACTGTAGTATAAAGGTATGAGATGCATCATGTGAATGCTTGGCTAAAGAGATGCGTCTTTAATCTAGTTTTAAACTGGGAGAGCGAGTCTGAACCTCGGACAATATCAGGAAGGCTATTCCAGAGTTTAGGAGCTAGATGTGAAAACGCCCTCCCTCCTTTAGTGGACTTAGTTATCCTCGGTACGACCAGAAGCCTCGAATTTAGCGATCTTAAAGAGCGCGATGGAATATATGGCGATAGAAGATCTCTTAAATACACAGGAGCTAAACCATTTAGGGCTTTATAGGTCAGTAACAATACTTTGTAGTTGATACGGAACTTAATAGGTAACCAGTGTAGAGATGATAAAATTGGTGTTATATGATCATATTTTCTTGACCTAGTAAGAACTCTAGCGGCTGCATTTTGGACTAACTGTAGCTTGTTTACGGAGGATGCAGGACAACCAGCTAATAAAGCATTACAGTAATCTAGTCTCGAGGTCATGAATGCATGAACTAACTTTTCTGCATCAGAAACTGATAGCATATTACTTTAACTTTAACTTTAACTTTAACTTTATTGTCCCCCATGGGGAAATTCTTTTCCACAGTACTGCACTTGTTTGACACAGCATAAACAATATAATACAAATGAACATAATACCATAATAATAAAAATAAAATAAAAAATAAAGGATAACACTCAGCGACGGTGGTTATTGAGGCATGTGATGACTGCGGGAATCAGACTTCTTCCAAACCGAGCCTTCCTGCACCTCAGGGTCCTGTACCTACGCCTTGATGACAGTAGGGTTAAAAACTCATTCAGTGGATGTGTGGAGTCCTGTTCTATTGAAATTGCAATGCGTGTGATAGCTCTGTTATTGAGTTCTGTAAGGTTAAGCAATATTAGACACCTTTGTTAGTTTGGTCCGGTTTTTGATTGAAAGCAAATTGAAAAAACAGACAGAACAGTACAATAAGATTGGCTGAATAATGCTTTGATAAAGTAGCAGTAGCAAACGAGGAGTAACATTTAGTCCTTTGAGCTTTCGAATAACTGACATTCTTGATGACTTCTCTTATGTATGTCCGTGATGTGCTGATCAAAGGAAAGGTTGTTGTCTATTGTTACTCCAAGATATTTGAAACTATCCACTATTTCGACTGTCTGATTATGGATAACAACAGGACACTGTGGTAACAAGGGGTTGACTATCAGCTCTTTTGTCTTGCTAATATTTAGGTTCAGATAGTTATCCTCACACCACTGGACAAAGTGCATAACAGTGGTGTGATAATCCATAACGGAGTTGTTATCTCTGAGCAGGGCTAGGATAGCTGTGTCATCTGAGTATTTTAAATATTTGATGTTGGATAATGGACTAATATTGTCATTTGTGTAAAGTGTATACAAAAAAGGACTTAACACACAGCCCTGCGGTGCTCCAGTGTTGATGGTGAGAGCAGAAGATGTAGTTGAGCCCATCCGTACTACTTGCTGCCTGTCGCTAAGAAAGTTGTGTATGAACTGAATCAGTCGAGTAGAAATGTTGAGGTGATACAGTTTTTGAATCATCAGATGTCTTTGGATGGAATTAAAGGCAGAGCTGAAGTCTACAAAAAGTATCCGGACAAAATTGCCTGGAGAGTCCAGGTGCTGAAGGAGGAGATGCAGCAGCATCCTCTGTGCCCCTTTTAGCCTTATAGGCAAACTGAAGGGGTTCCAGTTGTGGGTTAACAGCTGGCAAGATGGTTTTCAGCAGCAACTTTTCCAGGTATTTCATAATTATAGATGTGAGGGCAACAGGTCGGTATTGGTTGAGCTCACTGGGCCGTGGGCCTTTTGGGGACCGGAATTATAATGGACTTTTCCAATATGAAAGGTATGGTAGCAGTGAGATAAGCCTCACTGAAAAGTGAGTGGAAAATAGATGAGAGCTCCTGAGCTCAGTTCTTCAGCACCTGCGCCGAGATGTTGTCGGGACCCGGGGCCTTGCCCAGCTTACATCTGCTGAGCTGACTTCTCACTTCCTCCACACTGAATGGTGGCAATTCATCAGGGTCTGGAGGAGGTAAGGATCTCAATAGAATTTCACATTCAGTTGAAAAATCCTGTTTGTCAAATCGAGCATAGAAAGCATTAAGTTCTCTTACAAATAGTGCTTGGTCGACTACAGTGTTTGCACATGAGATGTTTTTGGGTTCACATCCGGTTATTGTCCGGACTGTCTGAAACGCCTGTTTTGTGTTCATTTTGGAAAACTCATTTTCCAGTTTGTCCTTGTATTTCAGTTTTGCTCTGAATATTTCATTCTTTATATTGCAGGTTGCCAGTTTCAGGTTAGCCCAATTCTTCTCTCTGAAGGCTTTATGTTTATCTTTAAGACACTGTTTTATTTGAGGGGTAATCCATGGCTTGGAATTGGGATATCTCCTCACTATTTTGACAGGTATGCATGTTTTTACACAAAAATTTATATAGTCAGTAATAACAGAAGCTTTCTCATTCAAATTCCCATCAAAAATGTCCCAATCTGTACATGCCAAGGAGCCCTGTAGGCAGGTGATAGCATCATCTGACCACTGCGGGGCGCTGTATTTTTGTGGTCTATGCTGTTTCAGTTGTTGTTTGTACAACGGGAGTAGAGAAACAATGTTATGATCAGCTGCTCCCAGCGGGGGGTATGAACACGTACGGAATGCATCGGTTACATTGCC